>PVIY010006174.1:0-29779 GCA_004026745.1 Myrmecophaga tridactyla
TTTTAGTTATCCATGTACAACAAATCGACACAAAGAGTTCATATAACTACTAATTATAATCAACAATGCTTCAATGAAGATCTTTGATCATGTTCCTTTATGAATTTGTGTATTTCCCTGGGATTTATATCCAGTCAAGGAATTGTTGAATCATAGGATACCTGAACATTTAATTTGACTATGTAGCACTAAATTGTTGTTCAGAATAGCTGTGCAGTATACATTCCTACCTAAAATATATGAGGATTGCTCACAACTCTTGGCATTTTTCTTCTCTCTACTTAGCAACAATCATTTTCTAAAACATGATGTAATTAACTTATTCATCATGTTTGATGACTTATTTCCTAAACCTGGATATGCATTTCATGAAGGAAGTTCCCTCTTCTATTCTCCCTGTTCACATATACCTGTTATAAAAAAATATTTAGAGCATAGTAGGAAATCAATAAATATTTGTCAAATTAAAACTACTCTAATTTTCTCAAGACTCTCTTTCATACTATCATGGAATTTAGTCAGACCTAAATATATGCACATCTTGTCAGTTCTGCATTCCTGCCAATAGTGGCCCAAATGAGAAGCAGTACACCATTATTGTCATTAACATGGGCTCTAGATTTAGACCAACATGTACTCATAGGAATGTCCCTAAATGTCAGCTATAAAGTGGAGAAATTTCTAATATCTACTCAATGAAGCTGTCCTATTACTAGATGAAAAACATGAAGCACCCAAAGCAGTTTAGATTTTCATTCTCTATGAGATTAAACCCTCATTCAATCTGAATGATTTTGTTGTTGTTGTTGAGTACTGATCCCTGGAAGATTTAAATGGCATTCCAAACCTGCCATACTCATTTATGGCCCTAGTTATGGCTCATTGCTAGTGGCGTGTATGGAACAAATGTTGGGAGAAAACTAATCTGTGTAATTATTGTGGTCTCAGTCATATCTAGTTCATTAGTCACTGAAGTCGAAGAAAAGTTCTGTGATCCCTGAAACATATGCAGCCATTATATGAGCACAGGTACTCATGTTGCCATGTCTCCTCTGGGCATCTGAAATTTGAACTAGAGCACGTGGTTGAATAAAATACCTCTGAGTGCCAGAAAATTAATTTTCTGGGAGCTTTAAGGGACTTTCACTCTGGAGATAATAGATCATAAAAGCCAAAATGGAACCCTGGGTTCATCAGGAAGAGCGTGGCTTTATAATTATCAACAGTTTGCTAAGACTTGTGTTTAGGCTTCATCTCAGGCAAGTGATGAAAAGTTCTGAGAATATTTGGTCACCTAGAACACGGCAAATCTCATTGTATGGTGAATCTTGTCACATAAGGGTGTCAGGATGGCAGATTACCAAAATGACCTTCAAGAAGGCCTTTAAAGATATCAAGAACTCTTAACTCCACTAACTAATGAATTTGTTTGCCTTTTCTCCTGTTCAGCATTACCAATTTTCATTTTCTTCTCTAGTTATATTAAAATATGAGAACATTCTAAGTAAAGCATCTAATAAATCACATTTTTCCACAGAAATTTTTAAGATAATAATTGTTTCCTGAAGGAAGTGCAGAAACACTGGCACAAGTGTGTTCCAGTGAGTGTTTAACAATATATTTGAAAGCTGAATGTAACTTTATTATTAGAGGCCTTAACTTTAAAAGACTTTGTCAACAGATTATTTTGGAGATGTGAATGTTCTGATTAGGTAATCTAACAAATGCATGCTTTCATTTTTCTGTTTAAATTACTTTAGATCATGTTTGATCATGAGGTCATTAATTTTGAGAAATACTGAATGGTTTCTCAACAGTAAAGGTACATGAATTTTCCCCATATCAAAATGATATTTTGTAATGTTTTTGTAAACTTGCTTTAAAAAAGCAGAGTTTTTACATTTAAGTAGTAATATTCATTTATATTTTGAAAGAAAATTATCTGTCACAATGTATGGCTTAAATAAACAAATTTAAAGTCTACTCAACCAAATCACCAGGTAGTTCTAAGGACATGGAATATAATAAATTACTTCTAACATGTCTTGAATGGGCTTCATGTTAGCTGTGTCTATATATGGGTGTATTATGTATATGCATATAAATGTATAAAATATACTCTTTAGTGGTAAATGTGTTATGATTATGCAACTCACTACAAGTGTAGATATAAATGTAGACATAGTTACATCAAGGCATATCTATTATTTTTAGCTAAGGGACTTAAATGACAGAAGACAACACAGAATCTGCTTCATATATATCTGTGTTTAGAATTGAGTACATGGATCTAATTTTGGATACATTAAAAGCCCTTCATTGAGTGAACAAGAATGATGTGAAGTGATTGCTAAAGGGAAATGATGCTTTCAAAAAGAGTGCATGGAACTCCAAATTACAGCTTCTGGGTGCTGGATTTTAAGTGAGAAATGACAAAGTTTTCAGAGAAATAAATGTATAAATCAGCCTACAGATAATTTGTAATTTCATGCGCCACATGTAGGAACTTTATATTTGCTCAAAATGATTTTAACATATTAACTCAGAATAAGAAAGAGAACTAAAGGTTTTTATGCATCAAGACTAAATTAGTATGGATTTTACAAATAATATATGCTATTTCAAAGGAGGTTTAACAGAGATGCATGATATGATTATTTTCCCTAGCTGTAGTAGTTTTGCACAATAATGACCATCCTTTTTCACTTAAACCCGCAATTGTGCTGCATAACTGGTCAATTGGGAGAGATGTTTACAATAAACAACTATTGCAGCAGTAGCCACAGCAATAGCAAGCAATGTTGACTCTTAGGTAGAGGAAAGGATTGACACAGCTTCTTGACCTGAAAGGCTCTCAAGCAGCTGAGTTAAGCAAGTAGGGGTCACATATTTACTATAAATCATTTGAGTCTGATTGTACGAGGGCCAATTCTTTCAATGACTGTTCATGCTGGAAGTTGGTGCTATATAGAACATTGATTTTTCATTTATAAAATGAGCCAATCAGCTTACAGAATTAATTTCTTCTAGTTGTTGATTCACCATTAAATCACTCAATTTTAGTTTTTTTAAGGGAGCAAAAAGAGGAGCATGCCCTGGAAAATATAACGGTATTTTTGCACAGTTTTCAAAAGTAGGTATCACATATTTAAAAACCAGATATCATACGGATGAAACACCAAATTAGTGATAACCTAGATATGTAGAGTACTATTTCCATGGTAATTACCCTTATATTTGACATACACCTCTTATTATCTTTCAATGTCTTTCTGAGTTAAGTATTACTGTTAAAGGCAGTTTTTTTCTTTTTAAAACATGCTTGTAAAGTGTTTACATTTGCCTTGCTTTACACAACAGATGTTCTACAAAAAAGTTGTGAAAAATATATAATTCTGTTTTGTTATAAAATTGCATTATAATCACAGACGTGTGTTTTCTTCATTTCTGATATATCTCAAATTAATAACACTTAGCACTTTACATATATTTTCCTTTGCTACTGTCAGATAATCAATCAAATAGTTTATGATCTAAACTAGATATTCTCAAGCCTGTGTGAACTGTTATCTGTGGGTGCATTTAAAAAATACTTAACATCTCCACCTCTAGACGTTTTGATTTACTTTTTTGGATTGAGACCCAAGCATCTGCATTTTTAAAATGTTCCCCTGCTCATTCCAATCTTCAGAATTGTGAATCACCTACATAAAATAATTAAAAAAAGGCAATTGTAAATAAAAATCTTGTTTGTTTTTTTACATAATCAGAATTCTTTGGAAGCAGGTAACCAATTTTAATTTATATGATGCATAAAAATGAAATTTTCACCTTCAGTTTTTATTTTTCTCTCTTTTCCTTTCATTTTTAGTGTTGCTATTGATTTTCAAATATTTTTAGACATTAAAAGTTGCAAAAAAACATTAGAAAAGTTCCCACATATCTTTCACCCAGCTTGAAATAATGTCAACATCTTACATAACCACAATAACGAGAAATTAAAATTGATACAATAAATAATCAAAATACGGAGTTTATTTAGATTTCATGTATTTCCACTAATGTACTTTTTCTCTTTCTGGATCCAATCTCCACATTGCTTTCAGTTATTATGTCCTCTTCGTCTCCTTTAATCTGTGCCAATTTCTCAGTCTCTGCTTGTTTTTCAAGGCCTTGACACTTTTTTTTTTGAAAGTGTATCAGTTATTTGTAGAGTTTTCCTCAATTTCAGTTTGTCTTATGTTTTCTAATGGGTAGGTTGAGGTCATGCATTTTTGCAATGACTACCACAGAATCTATGTTTAGTGTATCTCATGTTTACTGTATCATATTTGTAGGGATAAAAGATCATCTGTGATGTCAGTATGTGATATTACTCATGTAACCCCCTTGCTTACGCTGCTATCTGTTGGGTTTTTCCACTGAAAGCTTATTACATTTATGGTTTTGTGAGAGTCTTCAGACTATGCAAATATCCTTTCTCCCTCAAACTTTTACTCGCTGCTTATATCATCTATTGATCCACCTTCAATGTTTATTATTGAATTTTCTCAATGTTGATTATCTATTTCCATCTTTCATCCTACAATTATTAATCGGAATGCTTCTATATGAAAGAGCAGTCCTCTAACTCCCATTAATTTATTTATCCAAATATTTGTTTATATCACTGTGAGTTTAGGAATACTTATTTTATTCTAAGGTTATAAACCATTATTATTATTTGCTTTGTAATCCCAAGATTTCAATAGATCTTGCTTTGGCTATTCATTCAGAGCTCCTGGCATCTGGATGCTTTTGACATGTTCCCATCTTTTTTCAAGCACTTCCTTATTTTTTATGTCAGTTTGAAAGGATGTATGTACCCTAAAAAAAGCAATGTTTTAATTCTAAAGAGTCTTGTGAGAGCAACAGTTTCTTCTAATCTCTATTCAGTACTATAGGTTGGAAACTTGATTAGGTTATCTCCACAAGATGTGACTCAATTGTGGGTATTAAACTTGATTAGATGGAGGCTTGTCTCCACCAATTCTATGTGGGTCTTGATTGCTCCTTTAAAAGAAGAACCATTTTGGAGAAAGCTTCAGAATGACATAGCCACGAGAAGCAGAGAGTTTACTGGCCAGCAACTTTAAAGATGAAGAAGGAAAATGCCTCCTGGGGAGCTTCATGAAACAGGAAGCCAGGAGAGAAAGCTAACAGAAGACGCCGTGTTCGCCATGTGCCTTTCCAGATGAGAGAGAAACCCTGAACTTCATCAGCCTTCTTGAACCAAGGTACCTTTCCCTGGATGCCTTGATTCGGATATCTTTATATACTTGCTTGTAGACTTGTTTTAACTGAGACATTTTCTTGGCCTTAGAACTGTAAACTAGCAACTTATTAAATCCACTTTTTAAAAGTCATTCCATTTCTGTTATATTGCATTCCGGTAGCTAGCAAACTAGAACACTTTTTAATACCAAAGGATTTTCTAAGCTCTTCTTATATTTATCCTTCACAGCCTTGGTTTTGAATACTTCTCCAAGGATATCTGATTCTTTTTATTGGAGAATAGTGTTAAAAAAACAATGTATGGTCCTTAATACTGAGTGTTAGTTATGGGTCTTGATACAGATGTACCAATTTTTCTAGGTCATCTTAATGTACAGTTATGAAATATATGTATATTATTAACCACCTTCCCATCTCTATATATTTTTTTCATTTTTCCATATTTTTGCATATATGTGTACGTATACATACATTCCTAGCAATGTGTTCATGCTGATCTCTCTGATTTCAAACATTCACAGGCTGTGTTTTCCTTTTACTCATTTTTAATTTCTTTCTCTGACAGTGACAACTTGGTTTACATTATTGTATGTGTCCTTTTGAAAAAAAGTCTGAATATAAATTACATTCAGAACTGCTACTCCACACCACTTTGTGAAACAAATTTACCAATGAGAATACAGTATTTATGTACAGTTGTTTGTGTCTTAAGCATCATAGTATTCAGTCAAAATATATTTTCTAAAGATACTAAAGTTAATTCTTTTCATGACCACCCCCTTCTGTATGGTTATGCTATTCATTTATAATTAATTGGAACATTTGCTACTTTTTTACTCTACTTTTGGTTCCCTCTATATCCTGGTTGATTTTGATAGTTTATTTATTCTTTGGTTATGTGAAACATTACTGTAGTTCTAAAAGTAAGAGCTGTACATAAAGGTTTCTTTGAAAAATGTCATCATCCCTGCCTCATCTTTATTGGCCCATTCTCATTTTTTTACCTACCTAATTACTTCCTTTTTCTTCCCACTGACTGTAAATAAATCATCTTTCACTTTCCCTCTCTTTTTTGCTTTTATTCGTTATGTAAAATACATGGTATCTACTAACTGCACAACTTAGTAGACACCATGTATTTTCTTTAAGACTTTTCTTTATTACATGAATGGTAGCTTATCTTTGATACTCTTTTTTGGTTTGCTTAACTAAATAATTCATCCTGAAAATCATTGTATGTTAGCTTACAGAAATCTCTGCCACTTTGAAACTATTGTTACTCCAGAAAAGCCATGTTCTTTAACCTGGATGCAATATTATTGTGTGAGATCTTTTTGATTCGGTTGTTTCCATGGAGATGTGACCCACCAAAATATGGGTAGGAACTTTTAATTAGGTGGTTTCCATAGAGATGTGTCTCCACCCATTAAGGTGGGTCATTTATTAGAGTCTTTTAAGAGAAAACAATTTCGTGAAAAGATTCAGAACTGACACAGTCAGAGACCTTTGAAGATGCAGAAAGAAAATGCCTGTGGGGAAGCTGTTTGAGACCAGAAGCCAAAAGACCCAGAGTACTCCTTCTCCCTGGCAGTTAGTGCTGAGAGTGCCGAGTGTGGGCTCCGAGCTCCAAACACACATTTATTATTAACCCTCTCCCCCAAAAAATCTAAAATAATATTTTAAACACCCCCCCACAATTTACAAAAATTCCGCATCTCCCTCACTGAAGACTTTCTTTTTTTTTCCTTCTTCTTTTATAAATTAACTCAGAGAAGCAGCCTAGATCAATCTGCCCACAACCCTGCAGCAGCTCCAAAAAGGAACCAAGAGAACAAGGCCTTCCTGCTGCCCCACCCAACACCACCCTGGCTCCCCAGCCAACAGCCAGTGGCAGGGGATTGATAGACTTTGGATTATAAAATTCTTGCTTGAATAAAATTCCTTAAACAGTGAAAAAAAGAAAAGACCAAGAGACACCAATCATGTGCCTTCCTAGATCAGCCTTTCTTGAATCAAGGTATCTTTCTGTGGATGGCTTAGTTTTGATATTTTTATGGCCTTAGAACTGCAAACCTGTAACTTAATAAATTCCCTTTATAAAAGTTAATGCATTTCTAGTATCTTGCATTTCTGGCAGCATTAACAAACTAAAGCAGAGTTTGGTACCAGAGAAGTGAAGTGCTTCAGTTTGCAAATATCAAACATGTTGGAACAGTTTTTTGTTGTTGTTGTTTGTTTTATTTATTTATTTATTTTTTGCATGGGCAGGCACTGGGAATCAAACCCAAGTCTCTGACATGGCAGGCGAGAATTCTGCCTGCTGAGCCACTGTGGTACTGCCCTTGAGCTACCATTGAACAGCCCTGGAGCAGCTTTTTAAATGGATAAGGGGAAGATTCTGGAAGAATTGTGAGGAACTTGATAGAGAAAGCATGGAATACTTTGAAGAGACTGTGGGTAAAGATGTGGACTCTAAAGATACTTCTGATAAAACATTAGACAGAAATAATGCATGTGTTATTGCAAAGTGAAAGGAAGGTGACCTTTTTTTTAAAGTGGGAGAGATTTTGGCAAAATTGACTACTAGTGTTGGATGGAAAGAAGAATTTAAAAGTGGCCAGGTGTTCCTTAGCTAAAGAGCTGTCCAAACTGAATGTGAAAAATGCAGCTTGGCTTCTTCTGGCAGCTTATAGTAAAATACAACAGGAAAGAGATAAGCTGAAAACTGAGCTCTTGGAAGAAACCAGAAATTGATGGTCTAGAAAATTCTAGGATTCCAAAAAGGGAGACTCTAGAGAATAGTGTCCATGAGAGGATTTAACCAAACATGGAACAAGTCAGCCATTACAGGACAAACCAGGATTCAAGCTGGAGTTATCCAGAGAGGATTTGTGAAAGTCCTATTTTCTGATGGGTATAATCCCTGTATACTGCATAGAAAATCAACAAGAGGGTTGTGAGATCTGTATAAATGTAACCATGCCAGTCTGAACTAAAAGGGACAGAAGAGAGACAAAATAAAGGAAAAATAACTTCAAAGGCAAATCCATGGAAGCTAAGGTCTGAAAGCAGGAAACCTCAGACCATGACAGCAGATCCACCTATGCACTTGGAGAGGGTTATTTTGTCCCAAAGACAGAGGGTGGACCTTCCCTCTCTATGTTCAGGGAGAATTTTAATGCCTCCAGGCCTTGGAGAGGGTTGAGCACATTCCCTGGGAACTTGAGAGAGCCTTGCTGCTGCTCCATTGTTCTGAGTTCATTAAGTGTGTGCCACAGAGATGGCAGAGAGCCCAGGTGCTGCCCTGATGCTTGGAGAATGTGCCAGTTTAAAACTATTATGTACCCCCAGAAAAAACCATGTCCTTTAATCCTGATTCAATATTGTAGGTGGAAACCTTTTATTAGATAGTTCCCATGTTGATTGACCCACTCAATTGTGGAGTTGTCCTTTTGGTTAGATTACCCCATGGAGACACGATATGCCCAATTGTGGGTGTGCCCTTTTGAGTAGGTGGAGATGTGACTCCACACATTCCAGGTGGGTCTTTATTAGTTACTAAAGTCCTTTAAAAAGGGAAACATTTTGGAGAAACCACAGATGCAGATGCTTGGAGAATAGTTGCTTCAGAACTCACACACACACACATGTTTAGAGATATTGGAGTGCCAAAAAAGAGAGTAGACACAGGCAGAGCCCAGCAGATGTCACCATGTGCCTTCCCATGAGATGTTAAGTAAGATAGAACCCAGAGTTTTGTCCTGGATATGCTAAGGGAAGCCCACAGACACTTAGAAAGGAATTCAGAGACATCAGAAGATAGAAGAAAGGTAGCCAGGAACAGGGACCAGTAGGTGCCAGCTATGTGCCTTCCCATGTGACAGACATTGGTCTATTTTGAGTCCAGGTATCTTTCTCTGAATGCCTTAGTTTGGACATTTTAGGGTCTTAGAACTGTAAACTTGTAACTTAATAAATTCCCCTTTTAAAAGCTACTCCATTTCTGGTATATTGCATTCCACCAGCCTTAACAAACTAAAACAGAGAGGGCAGAGTCAAAAAAATGTGGTCTCTCCCAGGTTTCCCAAGGTTGCAACCCTCACTCCAGTGTTTGGAGAGAACAGGGCCTCTATGTAGGCCCTTGGAAAAGATGGGACTGCTGATTTCTAAAGCCCTGATGATAGATGATGCTCAGACTTTGAAATCTAATGGAGTTTGCCCTGCAGGTTTCCAGAACTGTCTTGGTCTGATTGCCCGTATTTTCCCTCCAGTCTCTCCCTATGGCAATGGGATCATCTATATTATGACTGTCTCTCCTTTGTATATTGGCAGCAGATAACTTGTTCTGAGTTTTACAGGTACAAAGCCAGAGAAGAGTTCTGCCTTAGGACAGACAATGCCTGTAACTGACTTTGATGAGATTTTGTACTGGCTTTAACTTTGTATTACTTGTATTTTTACTGAAATGGTTCAAGGCTTTGTGATATTGTAATGAGATGAATGTATTTTGTATCTGGAAAAAACATGCCTTTGTGGTGTCCAGAGAATGTAATATGCTAGTTTGATGCTGTTGTGTGCCCTAGAAAAGCCATGTTCTTTAATCCTGAGTCAATATTTTGGGTTGGGGTCTTTCAATTAAGTTGTTTCCACAGAAATGTGACCCATCCAATTGTGGGTGGTTTCCATGGAGATGTGTCTCCATCCATTCAAGTTGAGTCACTTACAAGAATTCTTTAAGAGGGAAAAATTTTGGAAAAAACTTCAGAGCTGACACAGAGACCTTTGCAAATGCAGAAATAGAACACTTTCCAGGAAGCTGTTTGAGACCAGAATCCAAACGGCCAGCAGCTGCCAGCCATGGGCTTTCCCAGATTGGCTTTTCTTGAGTCAAGGCCTCATTTTCTAGATGCCTCAGTTTGGGCATTCTATGGCCTTAGAATTGTGAACTTGTAACTTAATAAATTCCTTTTATAAAAGCCAACCACTTCTGGTATATTTCATTTCCAGCAAAACTAACAAACTAAAACAAAATCTTTCTGATTCATTTTTATTGTTGCATAACATTCCATTGTATGAATGTTCCATAGTTTATTTAACCACTCTTCTATATAGGAACATATAAGTTGTTTCTAATATTTCCCAATCGAAAAAACACTTGTGATGAGTAATCTTTTGTAAATATGTATTTGTATTATTGGAGACACATCTTCAGGGTAGATAAATAGAAATGGAATTGCTGGGATTGAAAGGCAAGAACATATGTAGTTTTCTTACGTGTTCTCCAACTTTTCCCTCAGAAGGGAAAATTGCATTCCTAATAGCAATATATGAGAGTTTCTATGCTCCCATATGCAGTAGTTTTTAATTGTTGCAAATGTAATAGGTTAGAAATGGCATCTCAATGTTGTTTTAATTTTCATATCTATTATAAATGAGTTTACACATTTTTTTCATATGTCTGAGTACCATTTTTACATCTTTTATGGTGACTTGTCTGCAAGTTGGGTTTCATGATTCAAACTTTGCCTCTGTTAAGGTCCTTTAAAGTGCGGATGAATATAACTCTATAAAATTTTAAGATCTTTTCACCTTTTCTTATTTTCTCCTATTTTAATTTATCATTTGCTATCAGTAAAGAGAGTGAAAATATAAAAGTAAGATAAAATTAACATATCTTTCACATTTGGTAGACAAATCCTAGAATTCTTTTAGAACTTTTTAAAAATGAAAACAAGATTTATATAACAAAACATACAAAGTTTAAGTGTAATAATTTTTCCTTTTGATTTAATCAGCTTTAAAGTATATCTTTGATGATATAATTCAACATAAATTGCAAAAAATTCATCTGAGGGTTCAATTTAGTTTTTCATATTCAAAAAATACATAAATATTTTTATAACTTGAAATATTTTATAAAACTCAAGGCACATATTATTAGTAGGGAAATAAAATCTCCCTTATATATTTAATAATGTATATATGTATAAAATATATTCTCATCTTCATATCTCTATTTAAGATATCATTATTTGTCTTTTCTTCATTAGTTTTTCTAGAGCAGGGGTTGCCAAACCTTAGCATGCATCAGAATCTGCTGGAGGGTTTGTTTAAACACAGACTATTGGGCCTCACATGAGAAAGTCTAATTTTGGAGTCTGTGATAGAGTTATAATTTGTGAGTTTAGTATATTCCCAAGTGTTGATGATAATGATGTTCAAGGGCCCCATTTTGAGAATCAAAGTATGATTCTTCAGTAAGAGAAAGCTACTCTTTCACTATGACAAAATTAGTAATGCTTATGGTTATTAATTTATGCAAATTTTCTTTTGAATGAATAAATTGATTGACAGATATTTAAATAAGTTCTAAATATGTTATTTGACTTGGAGTTCAGGGAAAAAGTCCAGTTTTTTAAAAAAAATTTACAAAAATAATGGGAAATTAAACTCATTTTTGCTATATGACTGAAATCATCATAATATTGCAGAAATCAAGATGATAATGTCATTAGTATATTATAAAATTCCAGACATATATATTGCAATTAATAAGATGATATAAACACAAATAGAGGCCACTAATTTATGACTGTGTTAAATTGTATCAGTGTACTTTAACATGAAACATTTGAATAAGTACTTAATTTTCCACTTTGTTCTCCCTGTCTTGAAACAATATCACCACAATGAAAGGGGAGGGGAATTTTCTTCAGAAGTATAATTGACCATTCATGCCTGGAAAAATGACAAGTATACCCTGTGGTATGATATTAAATCTTGAGAATAAAGTTTATTTTGTCTATTTGGTTCTCAGATGGCTAATTTTCTGTGTCACGTTGGCTAGGCTAAGGTGTCTAGTTGTTCTGTATAACACAGGCCTGCTTGTTACTTTCAGGGTATTTCATCAACAGGATTTGCATCTATAATTAGCTGACTGAGTCTAACATAAACAAAGCAGGTCGCCCTAAGCAATGGTAATATTCACCTTATTCAATCTGTTGGAGGTCTTAAAAACCAGAACCGAGAATTCAGAGGTCAAAAGAGGAATTCAGACTCAACTTCAGAATTAGTTCTTGCAGGAATTTCCAGCCAACAAGGTTCCTCTGGAGAATTTGGACTAAGGACTTTAGCATCACTTTTATCAGAGTTTCCAGTTTTCCAGTTTGCAGACTGCCCTACAGAATTTTGACTTGCCAGCCTCCATGGTCATGTGGGACAATTTCCCATAATAAATCTGTATCATATCCTGTTTTTCCTATTTCTTTGGAGAACCCTGACTAGTAAAACTTCCTTTATGTATTTTATATTCTTCTTAGAATTTAGGCTAGAAATTATAGGGTTAAATAAAACTTGTGTGTTGGCTTATGGGACACAATGTAGGAGATCGCAATATTAACCAGGAAAGGACAAATGAATGTGATGAAATGAATGATTAAAAAAAGAAAATAACCTCTACAGATCTTAGAAATAGTCAGCCAGATATGAATAATTACTGGTATCTCCAGAGACTACAAAATAATAATGTACAATTTGTAACTGAACTGTTTGCAAAATGAGTTCTGTATGGTTGGGGTGGGTTAAGGAACTAATGATGTCAAAAGTCAGTAAGATACACAGGCTTCAGATGGTTTCTTATCAAAGGAATTAGGAGCAGATTTAAGAAAGCTGCTGTATTCATTAGGGTTATGTAGAGAAACAGGAGATATCTGTAAATATAAGATTTTATAAAAGCGTTTCATGCATGTAGAGATACACAATTCCAAATTCCATAGGGCAGTTGCTAGCTGGCAACTCTGATGATGGTCATCTATGAAATCTCCAGGAGAGGCTGGCTGTGTCTGAAGAAATGAGTGTTCTTCCTTCTCTCTTAAAAGTCTTCAATTGATTGGATTAAATCCGACTGATTGGATTCCATTATTAGGCACTCCCTTAGTTGATTGTAGATGTAGTCAACTCAGATTCAATCAACTAACCGATGATTTAATAGGCCAGCCTTCTGGTTTATTAACCTGTCACAAAATGTCCTTGCAATAATGATTATGTTAGGCCTTGCTTTACCAAGCAACTGGGCACCATCACTGGCTAAGTTGACATATGACCCTAACCATCACAGTTGCAAGAAACTAGAACACTAGAAAAACTATGAATGATTATAAGGAGGGACTTTTTTATCAACAGAACTTGGATGAAGAAGGTACAGATTTGATACAGATTCAAAATGAGAGAAAAATATGAGCCCAATTTCTGAAACTGAGTTAAAAAGTAAAATATTGGTTAGAAACAAACAAAAAAAATAAAGGTCACCATCTGAATTAAGTTAAAAATACAGTGCTGAAGCAGCAGCAGCATCAAAGATAATTAGACTATGAATTTATTCTTAGGAGTTCTTCTGGTTATTCATTTGCATTTCTCAAAGGTGAGACCCATAAATGTGGATGAACCTGGAGGTTGAAGCTTAAATTGTTCTAGCTTGAAAATATAAAATATATATATACATATACACACACGCCAGGCAACCGTCTAGTTGAAACGTTACATACATCTATACTAATGCAGCATTATAATTAGAATTGGTCCAATTACTTTGATATATTAACTTATATAAAATAATATTTGAAGCATATTATAAGTCAACAGGAATGTTACTTCAGTGAATTTATTACCAAACTCCTGAACCTCTAAATAATTCCTAGTTACTGAAATATTACCCATTTTAGCTTTCACTAAAATAAGGTATTTGTTGGGTAATATAAAGACCATGATTTTTGGAATGTGAACAGTCCCTGTTGTCACTTGCTACCTACTAATAAGATAATTGCAAAGCAGTAAAAATCCCTGGAAGCATTCAGCTTACCATTTTCACACTAACAGCAGAAATCTCCAGGGGTCTTTTTCTTCTCAAAATACAGAGCAAATTCTGTACAAATTTGGGATATTAAAAAAAAAATCATTATTTCCTTAGTCTTTCTGCTAAAACAAGGCAAGTTTCCAACATGTGACAAAGGCAGTCATCATCTCCCTTCTCAGATTCCTATAACATTAGGGGATGCTTTTTCTTTCTAATTTTTTGTTCTAATTTCACTGGCAATTTGAAAACAAGAAAATCTTTATATTCATATTTAAAACTTCTTTGTGTAATTGGCGTTTTATGTCTTGTCTTCATATTGTCGGTTAATACCATTTTTTCAGCTACATTGGTTAGTTTGAAAACACGACTGGGTATATGTTAGTATGGACAATGGAATTAGCAGTGACTTTTTTAATCATTGGAGCTATATTAAATAGTACTCAACTAATCAGACCCATTTCAGAGGCTTTTGGAAGCCACATAAATATTATGGAAGCCATAAGTCTTTCCATTACCTGTCTCAGATATGACCACAAGGTAGAAGGCTTGAACCTAGTGGAGTGGCTCTTGAGGTGGGAGCACTGTACAGAGCAACTGCTGGGGGAATATCAGTGACTGGATACACACCACAAACCAGTCTAGAATGGGTGGAATGGCTGAGATCTCAAACAGAACTGTAAGTCTCCCAAGTCACAGAGGCTGGCATCCCTCCCCCATGGGAAAAGCAGACTTTTGAAAGGAAACAACATAGGCTTTACTAGTAGCAAGGAGTTAGTTAAACCAAATTCCAGTTGTGGAATTAATTAACAAATTCTGACTTCTGAAAACAGGCTCTTAGCATAGATAAAACTGGCATAAGCACTAAAGGAACCAGGAGTTTTTGCCCCATCAGAGAGGAGGCAGGCCTGTTGGAAAACAAAACAAAACAAACAAAACAAAACAAAAAAAAACAGAGCCTTTTTCACAAAATACTGGAAAAGGTCTGGACCAAAAAAGGAGTACACATAGAGCAATGTACCAACTCCAGCTATTGTTTGCCAAACCCATGAAGTGGGGTTCTGTCTCTGAAAAAGTTTTTTTTTTTTGTAACTTATTAATACCTCATAGAACTGCAAGCACTGTCAAGCTTCAGCATTGCTCCAGGCAAGGGCATAAATAAGACATGTTTGAAAGAAAAAGTAAGTAGTCAGGTGAACCATTTCAAAGAATGTGTCTTCTAAAAAAGGGGGGAGTGAGCCCAGCACTAAAAGAAGCCTTTCTTCAGGGAATTCAGGCCCCAGGGACTGAAAAATAGAAACAGCTGAAATCCACCTACTATCTCAGCCTAGGTGACAAAAACCCCACGTAAGAGAGAGAGGCTATTGAAATAATAGGCACCATATCACTTTACAAAGGTGGGAAGCTGTGGGTAGCCAAAGACCACATGCTGGGCAGAAAATGAAAATCACAGAGTCTAATGACTTCATAAGAAAGTTTGACAACCTTCTGGGTTTCATCCTTAAGGAAACTTGATACTGGCTACTCTCTCCTCCTGAGACTTGGGCCTGTCTGGTCTGGGAAAATCTGACTGGGGTTCATCATACTGAGGAGACCTTCCTCAAAAGAAAAACAAAAACAAAAAATGGCTCCTTATAGGTAGCACAAGAAACAGAAAAAAGGATTGAAAAATTCTGATCAGTTAAACAGAACCTATGCTAGAGGTCTAGAATAAATTGAATTGAATGCCAAAGAGCAGAGAGTGAACAAAGCTATCCAACAAGAAAACCCTAGGTCAAAGAGTTGAAACAACCTCCAGAATAAACTAATTATGAAAATAAAATGCCTAGATGCCAGCAAGAATAACATGTCATACCAGAAAAATCAAAGATATGGCCCAGGTAAAGGAAAAAACCAACACTTCAAATGAAATACAAGAGTTGAAATAAGTATTCAGGATGTTCAAATTGACCTGCAAAATCTCATCAAAAGTCAAATTAATAACTTGAGGGAGGATATAAATAAGACATTGGATGAACATAAATGAGAACTTCAAAGTTTCAGAACAACAAATTACAGAACTTATAGGAATGAAAGGCATAATAAAAGAGATAAAAAAACAATGGAGACCTATAACAATGGATTGAAGAGACAGAAAAAAGGCTTAGTAAACTAAAAGACAAGGCATCTGAAATCTGACACACACACAATAAAAAAACATAAAGAAAAGAATGGAAAAGTATGAGCAGGGTCTCAGGGAATGACAATATGAAACACACAAATATATTTGTTATGGGTGTCCCAGAAAGAGAAGAAAGGAGAAAAGGAGCAGAAAGACTAAAGGAGGAAGTAATCACTAAAAATTTTCCATCTCTTATGAAAGACATAAAATTACAGATCCAAGAAGTGCAGCCTACTCCAAACAGAATAGATCTGGATAGACCTACTCCAAGACACTTAATAATTAGATTGTCAAATGTCAAAGGCAAATAAAGAATCTTGAAAGCAGCTAGAGAAAAAGCAACCCATCACATATAAGGAAGCTCAATAAGACTATGTGAGATTTCTCAGCAGATACCATTGAGGCAAGAAGGCAGTGGTGATAGATTTAGGATTCTGATAGAGAAAAATTGCCAGCCAACAATTCTATAACCAGCAAAACATTCCTTTTAATAAAAAGGGGGAGAGGGTGGGCCACAGTGGCTCAGCAGGCAGGAATGCTTGCCTGCAATGCCAGAGGACCTGGGTTCGATTCCCGGTGCCTGCCCATGTAAAGACTGGTAAAATAAAATGCGTGTAAAAAAAGGGGGGGGGGAGAATAAAATATTTTCAGACAAATAGTCACTGAGCAAATTTGTGAATAAATGGCTGGCTCTACAACATATACTAAAGGGAGTACTAAAGGCAGATAGGAAACATAGGAGAAAGGACTGGAGAAGAGTGTAGAAATGAAGATTACCTGTAAAGGTAAAAAGAGAAAAAAATAGATATGACATATAAAATCCAAAAGACAAAATAGTAGAAGTACTGCCTTTACAGAAACGACATCAAATGTTAATGGATTAAACTTCCCAATCAAAAGACACAGATTGATGGAATGAATTGGAAAGCAGGACTCATCTATACGGTGTCTATAAGAGACTCACCCTAAATCCAAGGACAAAAATTGGTTGAAAGTGAAAGGTTGGGAAAAGATATTTCATACACATAACAACCATAAAAGAGGAGGGTTAGCTATTCTAATATTGGACAAATTAGACTTCAAATGTAAAACAATAAAAAGACACAAAGAAAGACACTATGTATTAATAAAAGGAACAATTATAACTATTTATGCACTGAGCCAGAGTGCTCCAAAATACATGAGGCAAATACTGACAAGACTGAAGGGAGAAGTAGACATCTCTACCATAATAGTTGGAAACTTCAATTCCCTGCTCTTATCAATGGATAGAACATCCAGACAGAGGATCAATAAGGAAAGAGAGACTTTTAATAATGCAACAAATGAACTACACTTAACAGACATTTACAGATCATTACACCCCACAATAGTAAGATACGCATTTTTCTCAAGCACTCATGGATCACTCTCGAGTATAGACCAGATGTTGGGTAAAAAGAAAGTCTTAATAAATTTAAATTTAAATTTAAAAAGACTGAAATTATATGAAATACTTTGCTGGATCATAATGAAATGAACTTGGAAAGCAATAACAGGCAGCAGGCCGAAAATTCACAAATTCACAAATAATCAGTGGGTCAAAATAGAAATTACAAGAGAAATCTGTAAATATCTCAGGGCAAATGAAAATGAAACACAACATATCAAAATGTATGGGATGCAGCAAAGGTAGTGCTCAGAAGGAAATGTATTGCCTTCAATATCATATTAAAAAAGTAGAAAGAGCAAAAATTGAGGAATTAATGGTTTACATGGAAGAACTAGAGAAAGAACAGCAAACTAACCACAAAGCAAACAAAAAGAAAAAGATAATGAAGAAATGGAATGGCTTTTAAAAAGGGGAAATTGTAAGTTGCTTGTTTATAGTTCTAAGGCTGTGAAATTATCCAAATTAAAACAAGCCTATAAAAATGTCCACTCTAAAGCATCCAGGGGAAGATACCTTGGTTCAACAAGGCTGATGACATTCAGCATTTCTGTCTCAGCTAGAAGGGCACATGGCAAACATGGCGACATCTGCTGGCTTTCTCTCCAGGCCTTTTGCTTCATAAAGCTCCCCAGGAAGCATTTTCCTTCTTCATCTTGAAAGGTCACTGGCTGGTGGACTTTGTTGTTGTCTCATCCTTCTGTTGTGGTTCTGTGACTCCTCATTCTCAAAAGAACTCTCTCCAAAATGTTTCCTCTTTTATAACATTCCAGTAAACTAATCAAGCCCCACATAGAATGGTAAAATGGATGGGAACATCTGCATCTAATCAAGTTTAATACCCACAATTGAATGAGCCACATCTCCATGGAGATAACCTAATCAAGTTTACAGCCTATAGAACTGAATAGGGATTAGAAGAAGCCATTGCTCTCACAATGATTGATTATGATTAAAACATGGCTTTTATACGGTACATAAATCCTTTCAAACCAGCACATGGGACATAATGAATGACCCTTCAGAAATAAAGGGGATAATGGGAAGATACTATTAGTAGCTACAATGTAGATGGAATGGACAGCTTCCTAGAAAGGCATGAACAAAAATTGACTCAAGAAGAAATATAAAACACTAATCACAAGTAAAGAGATTGAATGATTCACCAAGAAGCTCCCCAAAAAAGAAAAGTCTAGGACATAATGGTTTCATATGTAAATTCTATGATCACCATAATGCCAAATCCAGACAAAGATACTTCAAGAAACAACAATTACAGACCAATCCCTTTAATGACTACAGATGAATATAGATGCAAAAATCCTCAACAAAATGCTTGTAAATCTAACCCAGCAGCACATTAAAAGAGTTATACACCACAACCAAGTAGGATTTATTCCAGGTATTAAGGCTGGTTCAACAAAAGAACATCAACTAATGTAATACACCATATTAATAAGTCAAAACAGGAAAACCACATGACCATGTTGATTCATGCAGAAAAAGCATTTGAAAAAGTTCAACATCCTATCTTGATGAAAACACTTCAAAGGATCAAAGGATCAAAATAGAAGGGAATTTCCTCAACAAGATAAAGGGAATATATGAAAGACCCACAGCTAACATCATCCTCAAAGAGGAAAGACTGAGAGCTTCCCCTCTAAGATCAAGAACAAGACAAGAATGTCCACTATCACTGTTGTTATTCAAACTTTGTCTGGAAGTTCTAGCCAGAGCGATTATACAAGAAAAAGATGTAAAATGCATTGAATTTGGAAAAGAAGAAGTAAAGCTCACAGTATTTGCAGATGATAGGATACTGTATGTCAAAAAAATGTACTAGCAAAGCTACTAAAGCTAAAAATAATTAGTACTGCAAATTGGCAGTCTGCAAAATTAACACCCAGAAATCAGTAGTGTTTCTACACACTATCAATGAGTAATATGAAGATGAAATCAAGAAAATAACTCCATTTTCAATAGCTACCAAAAGAATAAAATACTTGGGAATAAATTTAACTAAAAATCCAAAAGACCTATATACAGCAAACTATGAGAAATTGCTAAAAAGTCATGAAAGTCCTAAATAAATTGAAGGCCATACAGTGTTCATGGATTGAAGACTAAACATAGTTAAGATGTTAATTTTACCCAATTGATTTATAGATTCAATGCAACACCAATTAAAGTCCCAATAACTTACTTTGCAAAAAAATAAATAAATAAATAAATAAGCAAACTTATTTGGAAGGGTGCCCTGAATAGCTAAAAATATCCTGAGAAAGAAAAATGAATTGGAAAGTCCAAACTACTGACTTTAAGGTATATTACAAATATACAGTGGTCAAAACAACATGGTATTGGCATAAAGATAGATAAACTGACCAATGGAATTGAATTGAGTGTTCAGAAATAGACCTTCTCATCTAAGGAAAAATGATCTTTGATATGGCAGTCAAACCAACCCAACTGGGAAATTGAATGAAAAAGGATCCATATCTCACACCTTATACAAAAATTAACTCAAAATGGATCAAAGACCTAAACATTAGAGTTAAGACCATAAAACTTTTAAAAGAAAATATAGGGAAATATCTTATAGACCTTGTAATAGGAGGTGATTCCCTAGACTTTACACGCAAAGCATAAGCAGTTAAAAAAGAAAGAGATAAATGAGATCCTCAAAATGAAACACTTTTGTGCATCAAAGAACTTTGTCAGAAAAGTGAAAAAGACAGCCTACCCAATGGGAGAGAATATTTGCAAACCACACTTCAGATAAGCATTTAATACCCAGAATATATAAAGAAATTCTACAACTCAACAGCAAAAAGAGAAGGAACCAAATAAAAAAATGGGGTGATTGTGAAACCTTGTGTTTGATGCTCTTTTTATCCAGGGTATGGGTAGAGGAATAAAAGAAAAAAATAAGGAAAAATAAATAAATAAATAATTTGTTTATTTATAAGGATAGATAAACTGACCAATGGAATTGAATTGAATGTTCAGAGTGTTCATAATGGGGAGACAAAGGGCAAAAAATGTGGGTAGATTGAAATACTAGTGATTAATGAGAGGGAGGGGTAAGGGATGTTGGATGCATAAGTTCTTTCTTTTTCTTTTTGTTTCTTTTTCTGAAGTGATGCACATATTCAAAAAATGATCATAATGATCATATTGTGAGCCATCGATTGTATACAGTGGGTGGACTGTATGTGTGTGAGGATTTCTCATTAAAAATATTTTAAAAAAATATATAATGGAGGGGTGTATGGGAAAATTGCATTCACTGTGAACTATGAACTATATTTACCAATAATATCTTAATATTATTCTGACAGTAACAAATGTACCACATCAATCATAGGGGTCAATAATTGGGATGGAGGGATATGGATGTTTTATTTTCTTTTTATATTTTTTTCTTTAGTAATGAAAATGACCTAAAATTGATCATAGGGATGTATGCAGATCTATGTAATGATACTGTGAGCCACTGATTATATACTTCGGATGGACCGTTTGGTGTGTGACTATTTCTCAATAAAATTGCTTTATGAAAAAAGAGTTAAAGGACTTGCACCCTATTGTGGAGAGATGTCATGCATTTCTGGTTGTACACAGGACAGCTGAGTATTGTCAAATGGAACATATGTTTGTTATTGTGTTCTATTTAGACATTAAGTATGGTTTAGGGTGCTGTGTTGGGTGCTAAATTGCCAACGGGTGGACTGTAATGATGAGGTTCACATGATGTTGGCCAGGTGATGGTACTCAGTTGTCTGATCAAGGAAGCCCTGACTCGATCATTACTGTGAGGCATTTTTGGGTCTTAAATTATCAGTCAGTTGATCGAATCTATGGTTGCCTGCATCCATGATCTGATAAGGAGAGGCCTAGAATGCTTTGAAGAGACTATTGGTAGAAATGTGGACTCTAAAGATATCTCTGACCACGCTCTAGAAAGAAATTAGGCATATGCTATTTCAGACTGGAAGGAAGGCGATCCTTATTTTAAAATGGCAGGTAATATAGTAAAAAATGACTAGTGGCTTTGGCTGGAAGGCAGTTTCTAAAACCCATGCATATTCAGCAGAAGCGATTTCCAAATCAAAGGTGGAAAGTGCTGCCTGGTTTCTCCTCGCAGCTTGTAGTGAAATGTGACAGGAAAGAGATAAGCTGAGAACTGAACTCCAGGGTACAAAGAAACAGAAATTTATGCTCTGTAAAATTCTGGGCTTTTAGGAAAGAAGACCCCAGAGAATGGTGCCCCATGGGAGGATTTACCCAAATGTGTAAACCAGTCAGCCATTTCAGAGAAAGCTAGGATTGGAAATTAAGTTATTCAGGAAGGATTTGTGGAAACTCCTGCTTTCTGATGGGCCTGATCTGAGCTTACTGCATAGAAAGCCAATAAAAGTGTTGTGGAATCTGTATATGCAGAACTACTGCCAGCCTGAACTGAAAGGTACAGAGAAGGGATGACGTGTAGGTAAAATAACTTCAGAGGTAGAACTATGGAAGCTAAAGACTAAAGTCAAGAAATCTTGGGCCAGGAGAGCGGACCCACCCAAGCACATGGAGAGGATGAGTTTGTCCCAAAGGCAGAGGATGGGCCATCCACCTCATTGCAGTGGAAGAGTTGCACTGCCTCAGGCTTTGGAAAGGTGTAGCACATTTCTTGGGGATTGGGGAGAGCCTGGCTGCCACCACTTGGAAGGGTTGAGCATGTACCCTGGAGATGGCAGAGAGCCTGGGTGTGGCCCTGATGCTTGGAGAGGGCAGAGCTGAGAAAAAGGTGGTCTCCCCAATGTCCCCCAAGGTTGCATTTGGGGAGAGGTGGGCAGACTTGTAGCCCACCTTGGAAAGGGTGGACTGCTACTTTCTAAAGCTCCAAAGATAAATGATTCTCAGACTTTGAAACCTAATGGAGTTTGCTCTGCAAGTTTTTGAAAATGCTTTGGCCCCGTGACCCATGCATTCCTCCCCATTTCTCCCTATGGGAATGGAGGTATTTATCCTATGACTGTCTCTCCTTTGAATGTTAGTGGCAAATAACTTGTTCTGAGTTTTACAGTTCCAGAGCCAGAGGAGAATTTTGCCTTAGAACAGATCATGCCTGTAACTAACTTTGAGATTTTGTACTGTTTCTTACTTGTATTGCATTTGTATTGTTACTGAAATGATTTAAGGCTTTCTGATATTGTGATGGAATGAAAGTATTTTGTATATGAGAAGATGCATGTCTTTTTTAGGGTCCAGAGGGTGGAATGTGCTGGGTTGAAAGAATCAATTTGCCCTAGAAAAGCTATGCCTTAATCTTAATCCAGTCTTGTGAAAGCAACCGTTCCTTTTAAATCCTGTTCAGTACTGTATGTTGAAAATGTGATTAGATTATCTCCATGGAGATGTGACTCACCCAATTGCAAGTATTAATTTTTGAATAGAGGGAGATGTCACTCCACACATTCCATGTGGGTCTTGATTAGTTTACTGGAATCCTTTAAAAGAGGAATTATTTTGGAAAGAGTCCCTTTTTTAGAATGACAAGAGAGTGATGAGAACCATGAGAGCCCACACAGCCAAATACCTTTGGAGATGAAGAAGGAAAATGTCCCAGAGGGAGCTTCATGAGACAAGAAGCCTAGAGTGAAAGTTAGCAGATGTCACCATGCTTGCCATATGCCTTTCCAGTTGAGAGAAAAATGCTGAACTTCATCAGATTTTCCTCATCACCTCATGTTGGTGCCATTTTAAAAAAAATAAACTTGCTTTAATTGAGATGTTTTCTTGTCTTTAGAATGGTAAACTTGCAACTTAATAAATTCCCCCCTTTAAAAGCCATTCTGTTTCTGGTATGTTGCATTCCAGCAGCTAGCAAACTAGAAGAGTAGTCAACATTAAGAGGTAGTTTAAATAAATGAAGACGAAATCAAATAATACTAAATACTGTAAATTAGTCCAAAATATGAGAAATATTATAGGAATGGGTTTTAATTTGTTATTTCTATGCATCATTGCATTCATTTATCTTAGCGCTAATAATTTAAATGTTAGTTTGTGGGTTGAGTTTGAAAGAGTTGAATCTTTTCTAAGCAAATCATTAGTTTGTGAAATTATACTAGATGTATTCAAAAATAACATTCCTTATCTAAACCCAGTACTATAGACAGAAAATTTGGTAATATCTCATCTGCAGTGATGCATTTTAGACATTCAATAAATATAAATGTCTTTGCTTTTCCTGCTATCCCATGTAAGTTGCGGGTCTTAAACAAGAATCTTAGAGAATAGCAGTAAATGATGGGTACAGATTAGGTAGAAATAAAACTTTAGTCATAGTTTATGAAGTAGTTTTTCATCTTGAAATATACAACTTTGAATTCATTTCCAGCTATAACACAAGGGGGATTTCAAGATGCATGCTTTACAGTAAAAAACAGTCTGGATTATTTACATGATTCAAATTCAGCAGATAAATTCAAGAGTTGGTTGTTTCACTTATGAGAAACAAGAGGGAAAAATTATTTCTTTTCCACATTTTAGAATTTACTTTAGATGTTGAGTCATTACAGAACGATATAATATACCCATACGCACAGTTTTTTGTGTCTGTGTTCTTATTTCTAACAGACTGTAAGTTTCCCAAAAGAATACTCTAAAACTTGCACTTTTCATTATTCTTAACTGTTTGTCTTTTCTTACATTTAATTTTTGACTCTGAGAGCTAGAATTAGTGCACTTCAGGAAAACTAGCTACAACCAATGGTACTGAAATTATAACAATTGAGCAGGGATTAAGTTGATAGGTGAGCTCTGCAGTGTATCATGGACACTGCCCTGCTGTTGGCAAGAATCTTATCTCTCACTGTATAAGCTTTGGAGTATTGTCCACTAACGGGATTCATCAGTAAGTGCATCAAGCAGTCTTAATGGATACATATATACCACATAGCCCATAGGGATCTACTTCACTTTGTCTGCATCAATACCTCCTTTGTTCAGTCTATCACCATCATTTGCCTGAATTTCTGCATAGAGTCCTAAAGAGATTTTCTAGCACTTCCCCATCCTATTCATTAACTTCCCACTTGAAAGCTAAAGCTAAAAGTAAATCAGATATGTCATTTCACAGTCTATACTTATACTCAGAATAAAATCTAAATTAGGCCCTATATAACTTGAGTCTTGCTTAAGTTCTCAAGTTCATCTCCCCAACTGTTCTAGTTTGCTAGCTGCCAGAATGCAACACACCAGAGATGGATTGGCTTTTAATAAAAGGGGATTTATTTTGTTGGTTCTTCAGAGGAAAGGCAGCTAACTTTCCACTGAGGTTCTTTCTTACGTGGAAGGCACAGGATGGTCTCTGCTGGTCTTCTCTCCAGGCCCCTGGGTTCCAACAACTTTCCCCGGGTGACTTCTTTCTGTATCTCCAAAGGCCTGGGCTGAGCTGTGAATGCTGAGCTGCGTGGGCTGTGCTATGTTGAACTCTCTCATTTAAGCACCAGCCAATTAAGTCAAACGTCACTCATTGCAGCAGACACGCCTCCTAGCCGACTGCAGATGCAATTGGCAACAGATGAGGTTCACATACCATTGGCTTATGTCCGCAGCAACAAGACTAGGTATGCTCACCTGGCCAAGTTGACAACTGAATCTAACTAACACACCAACTTACTCATAACTCTCTTCCCATACTGGTATTTTTCTTATTCCCCAAGTATTTCAAACCTGTTCTCATAACAGACCTTGAGCTTGCTGTCTTGTCTGGCTGGAACATCACCCCTAAATCTTGGTATGCCCAGCTCCCTCTCTTTTCAAGTCTTACCATGATTGTTTCACTGACAATAAGGCCTTCCCTGAAATAACTCAAACCCCAGACATTCAATTTCATTACCTGTCTCACTTACTCAGAGCACCTACAAATATCTGGAAATGTTTAATTCATTTTTTGTTTGTGTGATTATATTCTTTCTCAGCCCACCAGAGTGTAAATTCTGTGAAAAAATAGACATAGTTTTTCTTTCTCACTACACCATTTCCTTGTGGTAGGTCAATGTCAGTGACAAAATAGGTGCTCAATAAATAAGAATGATAGAATAAGCAGAAATTAAAAATGTTCCCTTTTTTCCCTTCTTCCCTTTGATGTTTGCCTCTGTGTGGTAGGGGAACTAGTTAGAATAGTTTATGTATATCAGTGGAATTTTGCCTGACCTTACTAGTGGACAAACTACTCATCTGTGAACGTGCAGGCAGAGTCTCCAGATGAGACAGCGAGTTATTCAAATGACAGAAACTTGAGCATAAAAATGAGATCTACCACCTTCCAATTCAGAAAGAAAAATGGAATCATCAGAGAAACTCAAATAGCAATAGAGTATAGAGCTTATGACCGGATTCTGGAATGAAACTTCCTCCATTTAGATCTTGTTTCAGCTACTTCCTAGTGAAGTGACCTTGAGTACACATTAGCAGCAGTATTCTCTTCAGTTTTCTACTTTTCTTTTCCATTGGTGTCTCAATGCTATCTACCTCTTAGCATGGTTTGAATAATATGAGATAACAAATGTAAAATTCTTGGAAAAAAGGTTGAAAATATGTTAAGAATTCGTTAAAATTTACCTATTTTACTTTCTAATGTCAACCTCACAATCATAGCCATGAAGAAGTGGAGAGCCCTAGCAGCGCAGGAACGATGCTGGCTGATGGCTTGGCTTACTCAAAACAAAGCCCAGTCCCGCAATGGAGGAAAACCCCAGTCTGAAGCATCATTATGCCCATATTTAATTTTGATCCTGTATCCATTAAGAAGATAAAGGAAATACCGCCTGTGGATATATTCATCTAGTTTGCCTAGTAGCAGGCCAAAGACAAGGCTTTGAGCACCAGTACCTAATTTGTATTATATAGACATTACCAACAAGTAGTTAAGTGATACAGTATGAAATGATACAATAAAGATAAGCCAATAAGGCAGCTAAAACAATGTGCAAACAGATATTATTCTCATTGATAAACTCTGGACCTGTCTGCAAAGTGAAGGTTTTTCAAACCTGCTATTTAACAAGTGCTTGAAAGAGGACTGAAGTGAAAGAATTAATTTTCTGAGTTGACAGCACAACATCCACAATTTTGTATCTGAAACACACATTTCCAAAAAGCCTTAGCTAGCACATATGCAAAAGAAGATTAGATATAGTATACTTGACTCTTTAAGCTTTAGACAACTGACAGTATCTCTGGATCACAGGAAAATGTAAATATGAAAAAAAATACACATTAATTTGGAAGATATAGAAACACACTTTCATTTTATAAACTTTAAGGTAGAAAATGGTTATTTTCAGCATGTATTTGAATCCTTTATTTGAAAAACAATAAATTAAATCTATAAATCAATAATGATATATATATATCAATAATAAGTGATGTATTATACTCCTAAAGTGGTTCAAATATTTAAGTATATTTCCACAGATATTGATCAGTATACTATATGACACAGCTATGCTGAGTACAAGAGATAAACAGCAGTGTGTGACATAGACAAAATCCTTGCCCTTTTCAAATTTCCATTAGAATTTGAGAGGACAGGCAAGTTCTTATAAAGCGAAAGATACTGTGAATAAGAATAATTGATAATAGTCAACACTCATATAGTGCCTGATATGTGACAGGTGCTTTTATAGTTCTTGCATTTAAATGAGCTCATTCGGTATAGTTGGGCAGAGAAGAAAGCTATGGAGAAACACCTGCAAGGCAGGGAGTAAAGAAGGGTCCTTAGTGGTTATGTCCATTTAAAAGACAGTGATCAAGGAGAACCTAACTGAGAGGGAGACATTTGACAATGCCAGACATCATGGAGTTTTGTTTGGAAAAATGCCTGCTGCGTTCATGGAACATCAAGGCAGCCTTGGCTAGAGAGAAAAGAGAAAAAGGAGAGTAATAGAAGATGAAATAAGAGAAATAAATGAAAAGGGGCTCAACACATGGATATATGTGCATTGACAGAATTATAACACTTCCATCATAGTGGGTAATGGTCAAGGAGTTTTTCAGGGAAGTGGTGTGGAAGTTCACTTATGATTATTTCCATTTTCTCAGTGAAAGGAAGCAGGTTCATCAGATGAGAGTGAGGATGGTGCTGTTAAAAGTTTATGGAGAGGGGAAGTATAAAGCAATTGTCTAGGGGTATGAGAAATTAACGAACTAGGGAACTGTGATGCTAACTGTGGGAATACATTTCTACTAGTGATGTTGGTTATTAATTTAAACGGATATGCACCAGGATGAATAAGGTGAAAATAGTCAGATGCTGTTCTAGGTTGCTAGCTGCCAGAATGCAATACACCAGAAATGGAATGAATTTACAAAGGGGAATTTAATATGTTGCAAGTTTACATTTCTAAAGCTGTGAAATGGTCCAAATTATAACAAATCTATAGATACGCCTAGATTAAGGCACCAAGAAGAGGTTACCTTCACTCAAGAAAGGCTGATAAAGTTCAATGCTTCTCTCTCAGATGGAAGGCATATGGCAAACATGACAACATCTGCTAGCTTTCTCTCCAGGCTTCTTGTTTCGTGAAGCTCCCCCAGGGACATTTTCCTTCTTAATCTCCAAAGGTGGACTCTTGGCCATGTGGCTCTGCCATGGTTCGCGCTTTCTCCAAAATGCTTCCTGTTTTAAAGGATTCCAGTACACTAAACAAGACCCACCTGGAATGAGCAGAGCCACATCTCCATGGAGATAATCTAATCAAGTTTCCAACATGCAGTGGTGAACAGGGTTCAAAGAAACAGCTGTCTCCACAAGATTGGATTAGGTTTACACCATTGGTTTTCTAGGGTACACGAATCTGTTCAAACTGGCGCAAATGTAGAGTAAGGAGGTAGTTAGATTTAACGAAGGCTGCCTAGCCCCCAGCCCTCATCCTTAGAAAGTTTGATGCAGCAATAGAGGGCAAGGTAATTGAGGGTGTGCAAAGGAGTGATTAAACTGATGGCCTTGGAATCTAATCTGGGTAAGGAAGGAAATGAGGATGTCAGTGTTCTCCAGCTTGTTTTGCGGCATACTGATGTTTCTTCTTCTAAACTTATTTACATTAAGTGGATACTTCTTACAATAATATAACACCATGACTCAGATATTATACAGGAGTTATACTATAATTTTAATGAAATCCAAAAAGTAAAGTTTTAAATATAACAAATTCATGTTTATTTTCAAAAGTACTATATAATATATACTGAAAGAAATGATAGAAACTAAAGTTTATTTGTCATAATGTAGAAAGTTTTTTGGGAATATCCACTTGATATCAGAGACATTTTTATTAATAAAGCTGAGTGAACAGATAAATATTTTAGAAGTTTCAGAGACATTTCATCATCATTTTTCCCCACAAATATGATCTGTGACACTTAACATCAAAAAGTTGTTCTTTCTGGTTTGATATTTCTTTTACATTTCTGATATTCTCCTGTATATTTATGTTTTACTTATTTACAGAGAATCTATTTTATTAACGTCTCCACTCAGATTCTTTGTTCCTTCCATCTGTGGAACTCACTTAAGTTTGGAACATTTACTGACATCAGTATACACAGCACTTGCCTAACTTCAAAAGAAGTCCTGAGTCTGAATCAATAGGTACTAGAGTCAGAACAAAGCATTTTAAAAATGCGTAGATATTTAAAAATATTACACCAGATTTTTTTATGTTGTTTTTTATGTTTTTTAAACTTTTTTTATAAATTATAAAAAAATTAACAAACAAAACATTAAGATATCATTCCATTCTACATATACAATCAGTAATTCTTAATATCATCACATAGTTGCATATTCATCATTTCTTAGAACACTTGCATTGATTTAGAAAAAGAAATAAAAAGACAACAGAAAAAGAAATAAAACGATAATAGAGAAAAAAAAGATTATACACACCATATCCCTTTACCCCTCTCTTTCATTTACCACTAGCATTTCAAACTGAATTTATTTTAACATTTGTTCCCCCTATTATTTTTTTTTCCATATGTGCTACTCTTCTGTTGATATAGC
>PVIY010006174.1:29879-89525 GCA_004026745.1 Myrmecophaga tridactyla
AGAAACATGGCTACTGGAACACAGCTCTACATTTTCAGGCAGTTCCCTCCAGCCTCTCTGCTACATCTTGAACAACAAGGTGATATCTACTTAATGCATAAGAATAACCTCCAGGATAACCTCTCAACTCTGTTTGGAATCTCTCAGCCATTGACACTTAGTCTCATTTCACTCTTCCCCCTTTGGTCAAGAAGGTTCTTTCAATCCCTTGATGTTAATTCTCAATTCATTCTAGGGTTTTTCTCAGTCCCTTGATGCTGAGGGTCAGCTCATTCCAGGATCTCTGTCCCACGTTGCCAGGAAGGTCCACACCCCTGGGAGTCATGTCCCACGCAGAGAGCGGGAGGGATTACACCAGATTTTGAAGCACTGTTATGGATGTTTGGTAATGTGTTTTATTATTAGGACAATTAGTAAACCATCCCCCAGAGATTAGAAGCAGGATTGTTTGGTATAGTTAGCAACTGGTAATTGGTGAGGATTCTTTTCTCAACTTTAATTTTCTTCAGTACTCCTCATTCATCATCTTTTCAAATTGTATTCATATGCAGGTGAAACGAAGGGCTTTAATATGAGATGACTGCTTAGTTTGTTGGCTTCAGGTAAGCATTTTATTACCAACATTTTGATGCTTTTACATTTGCATTTTTTCTTATTTCAGGCTGATCCTCATTAAGCAATAATCTCTCTAGTTCGTGAGTTTCCAAGTAATTTTTTTTTTCAGTTTCAGCTTAAACTGCATTTTGCCAGTACATAAATGTGTCTATCTATTCTGTCTTAGCTTCCTTTAACACTTTTTCTGTGGCATGTCCTTAGCGTGTTTTTTCGCTCTTGTTCTGCTCAGAGAAACTCTCTTTTAATGATCTAAAATCATTCTGGCCAATTGCATACTCCTTTCTAGAAACTCTATGATTCTTCATCAAATTACCATGTTCTTGGTCCCTCTGTTTCTCTAAATATCCTCTTTACCCTCCTCACACTCACCAGCTGAAGGCCTTTTGCCTGAGCACATGTCACTAATTGTCTCTTAATTGTCAGCTTAGGAAGGATCCAAAATTGTTAGTCTTTTCTTCAGTAGAGAATATTTTAATACATAATAAGGAATTAGAGAAACAAGGATGGTTTCAGGACTGTTTTCATGTTAACTAAGACAAGAATTCCCTTTAACCTTATGACAAATTGAAAATATTATTAGCTTGGCATTAAATATATAACCATTGTCTATTTCAACTTTGAATATCGAATTAAGTACATTTAAGTAATTCACTAGAAAATAAACATAATGGTGCAAAAATAAACATAATGCTGCAAAATTTCAATGCATAATCTATAATTCAAATTTTTACTTTATCTTTGTTCAGATCTCATAGAAATTCCAACATTCTTATTGAGACTAAATTTAGTAGCAACAATAAAAGTCTATGAAAATAACATCTCAAACAAATTTTTGGTTGAATTTTAACCCAACCTTATAAGAATAAAAAGCAACTAATGACATCATAGATAATTTTTATTTAAAATGGTGTTACAAACCTTACATGGCATTATATTTCTATTTCGCTTGGTCATATGTTCTTGCCACACTTGCATTCTTTTGAATTTTGGAAAATAATCATCATGAAACAAATGATAGGAGATATATTAATTTGGGAAGAAACTTGCAGTATTTCTAAAGATATCAGTATCTTTTACTAAGTATTGTTCTCATTTCTTTTTTTCTTTCTTCTTTTTTTGGCATTAAAATTGCTTTAATGATATCCACTGGTTGCACAGTATGAGATACAGGAATGTTCACAGCAAAGGAAGCATCCCAAATTCAGAACAACCTGATAAATGCTGCCTATAATATCTGCTCACAAGTCCTCTTCCATATCACCAGCATGCTATATCTTAAGTGTCGGTAACCAAGCAGAGGTTCAGCGTGGATTTGGCAGAAAGCTCATCTGTTAATTTAAAGTGGAAAAATCAATGATTCCTAGAGCCAGGATGCTTCTCATAATTTTATATATATGAATCCCTAGAGGAACTTGTTAAAATGCAGATTTTTTTTAGTAAGTATAGGGTGGGGCCTGAGATAAATAACTGATTTTTTATAATGATGCATAATATTCCCCCTTCCCACTAGAATGTAAGCTTCAGGAAGTCAGGTTCTTTATATTTTTAAAAATCTTTTAAATTGTGAAATAAGACATATATACAAATAAAAAAATAAGACATCCCATACAAAAAAAAGACATATATACAAATAATTTTCAAAGTACACTTCTACAAGTAGTTACAGAACAGACTTCAGAATTTGTTATGAATTGTCATTCCACTATTTCCAACTTTTCCTCCTAGCTGCTCCAAAACACTGGAGGCTAGAAGAAATATCAATACAGTGATTCAGCAATCATACTCATTTATTAAATCCTATTTTCTCTGTTATAACCCTCCTTCTCCTTTGATCCTTCTCCCAATTTATAGAGTTCTTTAGGCAATGCCTGTTCTGACTTTTTCATGTTGAGAGGGGGTGTCAACACTAAAGGATAGGGGATATAATTAGCTGATAATCTTGGAAAAGCTGGCCCTTCTGGGTTTCAGGATTTATCTGGCCTAGGAACCCTCTGGAAATTATAGGTTCCAGAAAAAAACAAAAAACAAAAAAACAAAAAAACCACCTTAGTCACGAAACCTTTACAGAATCTTTGCCTGAGCCTGAAGTGTTATTAAGGATGAACCAGCATGATGTTGGTTGGGGTTCAGTGTATTAGCTAGGGTTCTCTAGAGAAACAGAATCAGCAGGAAATATCTATAGATATAAAATTCGTAAAAGTGTCTGCCTTAACCATGGGAACATAGAGTCCAAAATCCGTAGGGCATTCTGTGAAGCTGACGACTCCCGTAGATGGTCTGGATGATCTCCACAGGAGAGGCTCATCGGCCCAAGCAGGAAGAGAAGAGAAGGTGTCTCTTCTGAATCCTCCTGAAAAGCCTTCCATTGATTAGATTAAATTTCACTCATTGCAGAAGACACTCCCCTTGGCTGATTGCAAATGGAATCAGCTGTGGATGCCGCTGACATGATCATAATTTAATTCTATGAAATGTCCTCATAGCAACAGACAGGCCAGTGCTTGCCCAACCAGACAAACAGGAACCACCACTTGGCCAAGTTGACACATGAACCTGATCATGACACATGGCAATTAGCACTATCTAACTGAAGCTTGCAGAAGAGTAACCTCCAGAATAGCCTCTTGACTCTAGTTAATCTCTCTTTTCCACTGATGCCTTATTTTATTATACTTCTGTCCCTGCTTTTGGTCCAGATGGAATTATCAATCCCACAGGGCCAGGGCCAGTCTAATCACTGGGAATCAGGTCCCACGTTGTCAGGAAGAGTTTTATGCCTGAATGTCATGTCCTACATAGTGGGGAAGGTAATAATTTTCCTTGCGGAGTTGGGCTTAGAGAGAGAGAGGCCACATCTGATAAACAAAAGAGATCTGGAAGCAACACTTATGCCTCATTATAGGTAGTCAATTTGTTAGAATGCAATATACCAGAAATAGAAAATCTTTAAAAAAGGGGAATTCATTAAGTTGCAATTTTATAGTTCTAAGGTCATGAAAATGTCAAATTAAGGCTTCCAGGGAAATATCCATTGATTCAAGAAAGACAGATGGGTTCAAAACAACTCTGTTGGCTGGAAAGACACATGGCAATGTCTGCTAGTTTTCTCTCTCTTATTTCATATATACATGTAATTCTCATGGCAATGGGAGGGATATAGTTTGGTCCCTTACTGTTGGGCAATAACTTCCCACTATGGCCTTAGAATTGCAAACTGGCAGGATAATAAATTTCGTTTTTAAAAACTGTTTTATTTCTAGTACATTGCACTCCAGCAGGTTTATCAAACCAGAACACCAGCCAACATCATTATTATCATAAAAATGTCCAAATGAAGGCATCCAGAGAACCATACCTTAATTCAAGAAAGGCTGATGGGTCTAGAATGCCTCTGCCATCTGGGAAAGCATAAAACTCTCTCTCCTGGCTAACTTTCTCTTCTGGCTTCTTCAAATGTCTTCTGCAGGGCTGCTTGTTTTCTGTATCTCCGAAGGTCCCTCTTTGTCATCTCTGAAGCTTTTTTCCCAAATGGTTCCATTTTAAAAGACTCTAATATGCAACCCTACCTTGAATGGGTATAGACACATCACTGTGGAAACCACCTAATCGAAAGCTTCCACCCACAATTGGGTGGGCCACATCTCCATGGAAACAACTTAATCAAAAAGATCCCACAAAGCACTATTGAATCAGTATCAAAGAATATAGCTTTTCTGTGTACACACTAGTTTCAAACTGGCGCAAGAGGGTTTCAAGGGAGAATCCATTTTCTTGCCTTTTTCAACTTCAAGAGACGAAGCACATTCATTGATCAATGACCCCCTTCCTCTATTTTTAAAGCCAGCAAGGTTGCATCTTTTTTTAACCTGTCTTCACATGTCCTTCTGAGCATAGCTGGAAAAGGTCCTCAACTTTTAACATATCATGTGATTAGACTGGGTCCACTTACATATTCCAGGATAATCTCCCCAAATTCCTTACTTTAATCACATCAACAAAGTGTTCATGCTACGCAATGCAATGTATTCACGGCTTACAGATATTTTGTTGGAGAAATCTTTGAGAGGTATTTATTCTGCTTACCACACACTATGTCTAAATAAAACTCACAGATTTTAGTAACAGGAAATAGTACAAAATTGACAGAAATGAGAAAAATTTTCCAAAACATAATGAGAGGTCCCTTAAGAAGCATATAATTAAAAGGAAATTAGTAGATATATAGATTATAATCAAAGAAACCCCCCCCACTCTATCTTATGATGAAGGGTGAAGAAGGATCATGAATCGTTTCCCTGTGGTAATGTTAAATGTAAGTCCCTCTCTCTCTCCCTCTCTCCTTGTGCTTCCTATCTTTCTATAGCTATCCATAAATAATGTATTTGTGTTTTGCAATATAAGGAAAGAGATCGTTGATATATATATATATATATATATATATATATATATATATATATATATAACTCCCCATGGGGATTTCTTGCAAATTTTATTATTTTAATATGAATTTATCTGAATTTCAAACTTAATTATTATAATTATAAAAAGCACAGCAGCTATTAAGAATGTCAGGAATATGGAAAGGAATGGCTGTAAGAATAAAAAAAATTACCTTTGAATTCTAACTGTTCAATTGCACTAAGGTAGTTTGGTAATTTTTTATTCCTTCTTTGATGTACCCACTTTTCATTTCTCACCACTCATTTAATTAGGCTGTGGTGAGTAGTTTCAACATAAGGCAAAACCTGATTTGCTGCCAACAATTTCTAGCTCCATGGAGTTTTATAAGTAAAGTATTAAGTACTTGACTAATGTACTCCCATGTTCCTACCTATTCACTTTTGCTGCTTTAATTCTTCTCCTATCACTTGTCATCATCAGAGAGAAGTGTTTGTCTGTTCATTTTTTAAGTGTCTCACTTGTTTACAAGGTCCATGAAGAAAGTTGTTTTTTTTTTTAATCTCACTTGATCACCAATGAATTCCCAGCGTCTATAGTGACTGCATGTAGTACATGCTCAAAAAATATTTGGTGAAAGACTGCCTTCACAGGTAAAGATATAGACAATTTTTCTGTTACAATAGTTTTAAGAGAGAGGTCATTCCAAGGACACCACCAACTTTATGTTTACATTCCCTGAAAATTTCATCTTTTGCATCATAAGTGGTTTAAACTTATTTGTGGAATAAATCTTTTTCATTATATGTTTTTCACATTTTCTTTATGCATTATGACTTTGTTAAAGTCATAATGTCCATGGTTAATTTACACTTTTAAATTCTTAAGTTTTATAATGTTCCTGTGAATTCCAGTTTGTTGCAAATATGCTCTGTAAAATCCTTAATAGGATTATTCACTAAGCAGCACTTACTACAGGTAAGCAGTCTAATTTAGAATATTTCTTTTATTGCCTTAAATATTGTTGATCTCTAGCTTTACCCATAGATTTCTAAACAGTTAAATGAATTACAATGCTATAAAATCATTTTTATGTCAATATGTATAATTGTATTGACATAAACTGATCCATATTGTTATGAAGTCTAGTGTTGTACATTAGACATCAGGGATAGAATTATATTAAAATTAAACAACTCTTAGGCACCCAAAATGTCATTAAAAAAAAATAGCCATTTACTATGATGCACTTTTGACAGGTAAGGCTGGCAAAAATAGCAATACAGATAACTGTATTTTAATGCAAATGAGATCTGCATATTCAAAGCTTCACCTTTCTGAAGTGAGCCTCACAAAGAGTGTTCTTCACAATGCAAGTGAATGAAGATTTTAGCTTTTTTTTTTTTACGAAGGAAAAATGATGCATTTTATTGTAGCTAAAGTTTTCTTTACTTAGACTTCTGGAAACTTTGAGTCATACAGCTGGTACATACTATCTTAACATTAAATATATTGACAACTTATAAGTCTTCAATCTTCCCATATATTTTTCTTGACTTTTTGCTTCTACCTTGACAAAATATGGAAAATCAAATGTTTAATTTAATATTTGTTCTGTATAACTACAATATTAGTTCATCATTGAAAAATATAATACTAAAACTGGAAGCACTTTCCATTCCATCCTGCTAAATAATTTCATAAAAATTTACAATTAACATAATATATTTTCGGTTGACTCTTATACATATATCCATTAGAAAGGAATACTTCAAAAATGTCCACTACACTTTAACATATTCTAAAATATTTCTTTACTTCTTTTCTTCATTTTCCAAAAGATAATGAGCTGCTTTGCTTGACTCCCCAAACTTCCTATTCCTCTTATCCTATCTTTCATACATACATACACACATCTAGTTGATGTTTCATATTACATGTCTGAAAAATTAAAATTCTTCATCTTTCCTCATTTTTCTACCACCAAATCCAATTCCAGCCATTCATTTCATTGACTTCTTTTTTCTTCCTTTTAGAATGGAGGAACCTGATGGGTCACAAGAGGTGAAACTCGTGATCCCCTCCCCGCCTCCCCTTGCTGCAATGGCCGAAACTCATGACCCTTTCCCCCCTTCCCCCTTGCTACCAACTCATGAGTCCCCACCTGCCTGCTCTTTCCCTGCTTACTGTCTGCTTTCTTTCCCTTCAATAAACCTGTTAAACTTTAACTCACTGCCCTGCGTGAATTCTTTAAAGACTCTGTGCCTAACATAATGGTGCTGAAAACCGAGAACAGAGATTAAACAGAGGTTTAAGTTTCCAGACCCTCGGAGCTTCGGGAACCTCCCAGTCACTGCGTTCCCTGAACCGGCTGGTCGTTCAGGTATCCATGCACTTAACGGCATAAGTCTACGGCTCAGACCGTCTCAGCGTCATGCCATCTCACATCCATGACATTCAGGCGTCCTCAACTAATTCGGCCATGGCTTGAGTCCCCTCCCTTTTTTCACTTCACATCAACATGCAGGAAAATATTTTATTCAATCTCTTGAAAAAAGTGTTCCCTTACCCTTTCTACCTTCTCCCCTTGCAATAAACCCCCTCTATACCTTGGCTCACTGTTCAGTTATGGGTGTTGGACTGAAACCGGTTATGTCCTTCCTCTTCCCAGTACAGCTTGAGCACCCCTCTTTTCACTTTATTGCTATATTCGCCCCGACACCGGTTTCTTCTATATAAAGTAAGGCTGAGAAAATATTTGTGGGTTTCATGGGCATGCTTTGGCAGGATACTTCTGTGGGTTCCGCAGCAGTTTGGGCTCAGGTGCATACGGAGGCTCCATTTTGGGCCCTAGAGGCCCCACTCTCTCTCTCCCTTTCAAATCTGAACACTCAGTCGGAATCTCCTACATGAGTACAGCTATTTCCGCCTTCTCGGCCCAGCCACCAGAAACTGACAGACCAGGTCCCTGTTTTTGCTGTGGCCTGGAGGGCTTGTTTGCTATCACTGCTCCACTCCTAGTCCTGGTGGATTTGGGGGATGCCTAGAAACCACTCGTGACTCACTCTCTCTCTGTCTCTCTGTCATGCAGATGTGGGGACCCCCACCTCTGCCCCTCAGCGATTCGGTTTCTGCCCTCTGAACTGCAACCCCAAAGAACACTCCCACAGAGTACTCTTGCTCTTTCCTACTTCCTCACCCTCTCCTTCCTTAGGCCAGAAAATGGTACTTTTGATTTTAAAATTCTTACTGACCTTGATAACTTCCTGTGGCAATCTGCAAAGTGGGACAAGGTACCCTACGTCCATACGTCCAAGTGTTTTGGACACTCCATGCTAAACCCTCTCTCTTTTCTTCATTAACTGCCTACCAAATCCTACTCCTCAATGAAAAACTGAAACCTCCCACTCCTTCTCCCTCTTTGGAAAAGCCAAATCCTCCAACTCCTTCTCCTTCTTCTTTCCCTCCCACCAACTCCTTTGACACAGCCAACCATCCACCTACTTACAACCTCCTTCCCCAGCCCTCTGCGCCTCCCCTGCCCCTCCCACACTTCCTCACATGCTTTGCCCCTTCCTCTGTCTCCTCCCTCTAGTACTGAAACTCCTAGTTCCTCATCCTCAACTGCGTCCCCCCCACCCCCTCCTCAACCAACATTTTTTCCCCTTAGGGAAGTAGCAGGTTGCAAAAGCATTGCCAGTGTTCACATTCTTTTTTCTCTTTCTGATCTTTCACGAGTTGAACATTTAGTTTGGTTTACTACTGACCCTACTTGATACCATAAAAAAATACACTAATCTAGATCCAACCTCACCTGAAGGATGCCATTTCTTACACACACTCTTCTTTACACAATCAGCTCCTGACATTTGTAAAAAACTCCAGAAACTAGAGCAAGGACCCCAAACACCACAGGATGAACTCATCTGAATTGCATTCTGTGTTTTCAACAATAGGCAGGAGAAAAGGAAAACCAAAGAATCAACTCAGGAAAAACTCAGACAGGAGTGCAAAGATGCTTGCTATTTATTATTAGCCAATGGCCTGTAAGGATCACCCATGCCCAGTAAGATGGAACAAATTTGGGAGCTAAGCCACCCCTGGGTCCCTGTTTTCATTGTGGCCAAATGTGACATTGGGTAAAAGCTTGCCTTAATCCCAAACCACCACCAGGGACTTGCCCTCTTTGTCATAAGGCAGGACACTAGAAAGCTGACTGTCCTTTGGCTTCATACTGTGGGAACAGACAGCCATCCTTAACAGTCAGCCATTCCTTGGAATTTGAAGTCTCAGACCTCCTTGGCCTAGCCACTGAAGACTGATGGAGCCCAGGCTCCTCAGCCCCAACTTTTCCCATCTCCATGACTGAGCCCAGGGTAACCATCCTTGTGGCAGGTAAGCCAATCTCTTTTGTAGTGGACAGAGAAGACATATTTTCAGTCTTACCTGAGTTTTGGGGGCCTCTAAACCTTCCCTCATACCTATCATTGAAATTAATGGAAAAAGCATCCACTCACTACACACCTCACCCATAGCCTACATTCTTCAAAATACTTTCTTTTTCCACTCATTCTTAGTAGTGTCTACATACCTAGTCCCTTTCTTAGAACAAGACATTCTAGCTAAACTAAACTCAGTACTCACACTTCCCTTACTTAGAGCTAAGCCGTATACCACCTGCAGTCCTACTACTTACCCTTAGCCACAATCTTCACCCAACCCCAATCTTAAATTCTTGATAAAAAGTTGCAAAATTACCATTACAAAAATCATTCACTAACATGTTATAAATATTTGACATTATTCTCACAAGTTTGATAAGATAAGAAGCCCTATAAGAGGAAATTGGTAGGGGAGCTACAATGACATTTTAAACCAGGACGGGTTTCCACCTTGTTTTTGCAGCCAAGCAAATTTGAAAGCATTTGTGATGTGATTAGACTGCCAACTCTTATGCCTACCCCTGTTAGGATGCCCAGAATGGCTAGCAGTGGTAGAAGAAAAACATCATTATTCAGTTTTAGGCAGGAATGACAGGTCACAAGGGATGAAACTCATGAATCCCCCCTCTTCCCCTTGCTGCAATAGCTTAAACTTGTGATCTCTTCCTCAACCTTCTTCCTTGATGCAACTTGTGACTGCCCTTGCCAAATGTTCCTTGAGGCAAACAATAAGGAGCCCACAAGTCAGAACAGACCCAGTGAGGAAGGAAACAGAAAGGCACCCGCCCTCCTGTGTCACTTTCCCTTTAAAACACAGCTCCCACAACAAAGAGCCAGAGCCATTTTTCTTTCCTTTCGCTGGCAGATTTCGCTGGCTCCCATCTGCCTGCTCTTTCCCTGCTTTCCCTCTGCTTTCTTTCCCTTCAATAAACCTGTTTTGCCTTAACTGTTGCCCTGCATGGATTCCTTATTGACTTGGTGCCTAACAGAATCACCCTTCCTTTCTCAAAAAGCCTTCCCTACACAGAGGATCACCATCACTGGCTATCATTCCTTTCTCTTTCCCAAGTACTCTGTTCCTGCCATTAGACCTTGTTTCTTCTACTTCATTAATCCCAATATTGTATGAAATTATTTCTAATCACATACATATTTAATCTAACATTTTTCTTTTTAAGAAAACCATTTTTTAAGCACACATTATTCTCCAGAAATGATTCCAGTCCTCTTGTATCCACAAAATTCTCAAAACAGTAAACTGGAAATACTCATTCTGCATCCTCAAATACCATTTATCACTGTACTCACTGCTGTTTTGTTATGCCTTAAAAACCCAGTGATATGTGTGGGCCACGGTGGCTCAGCAGGCAGAGTTCTTGCCTGCATGCCAGAGACCTGGATTCGATTCCCAGTGCCTGCCCATGCAAAAAATAAAAAAATAAGATCCACTGACACCTATCTTGATGTATTTTCTAATGATATTTTTAAGTTTATATTTAATGGAAAATCTTCTGTACTGGTCTTAATAGTTTCTTAGCACTAAATGCAGTTGATTACTCTTTAAAGTTGGCACTGTAAAACTTGACAATTGTATTTTCGTAGTTTCAATTGTTATCTCTTTTCTTTCTTCTCTTCCTGACAACTCAAAATTGGTATAACTCACTGTGATAGAATAATTTTACATCTATGTGAAACCATAAACTTTCCAATCTCTAGTGGTATATAATTAGTGAGGGGAGTTGGAATTATTTAATGGTGAGTTTATTGTGTTTTAATGGAATATTATATATATTTGGTGAGTTTGATACAGTTATCAAATAATTTAAGTATTTTTATTGAATATCTATCACATCTCAAGTATTTAGCTATGCTAAATAGAAACAGATTCACTTTATCTTACAGAAAAATCCTAAAAACATCTGTTGAATAAGTTTTCTTTCTAAAAACCTCAGAAACAAATTGGAAAAAAAAACATTGAAAATAATACATACTTTAGTAAACTATCGATTAATTCTAAGAGAAACATTTCTCTATGCTTAGTTAACATTTGTGATAATATTTCCCAAAGATACAACCTAAAAGAATTCTAAAAATAATTAATAGAAGAACACTAAAAGATTTACTCAGTTTATTAAAGTTCAAACCTTTAGAAAATTAATCATATCATTTATATCAACTCAAACAATAGTGTTCTAACAAAACAAAAATAAAAAGTTAGTGTTCTTATTTTAAAAGAAATTGATGGTCATTATAGAAAAATCAGATTATGCATAAAGTAGTAAATAAAATAAAAATCATCTTTTATTCTATCATCCTAGAAATAATCATGGTTAATATTTTAGTTTATATTTTTATTGTTTGTGGATTTATATACAGATAAATTTATATATACATATATACATGTGTGTTTAATGAAGTCATATAAATAATGTGTTCCTAAATGTATAAGAAATTTATAATTTTATTTCTGCAGATGAAGTGAAGTTACATGAAAATATTAATGTTTTCTCAGGCTATATCTGTATATTTCTATGGAAGGGCCCACAGTGATCATTATATTCTTGAAAGAAATTAGGCCCAATAAAGGATAAGAGTTGTTTATTTCTCTGTAAGATTTTATCATTTAATAATATAACATGAAAACCTTTCCATCACTTGCATTAACATTATAACCATTGACTTTAGTAATTTATTTTAATATGATTTATTTTCCACTTATTTTAATTCATTACTATTTGATGATTCTTAAAAAACACCATTTTCCCATTTATCAAACTGGCATAAGTCCAAAAATTAGACAACACATTCTGTGGGTGAGTTTATGGGAGTTTCTTCTACTCCAAACTTACATATCTATAAATCCAAATTTGTTTGAAATATGAAAGGATTTTGAACAACCAAAATGATTATTAACTGGGACAAGGTTGAATAAAATATGGTTTATCTACAAAATGGAATGTTGAAACTATAACAAAAAAATGAAATATAATAAAATTTACAAATTTATATAAAGTGATTATCAGAATGTTAAATGAAAAAAATTAAGATGACTATCATGTATACCGATATTATATATTTATTTCAGTATAAAAAACACCATAAAGACAAACTAAAAGCTAATGAAAATTGTTACTAATAGGAGGTTGGAATCAGTATGAAAGGGAAGGAGACAGGAATGAGACTCTGCAGCACATACCTTTTTAATAGACTAAATTTTAAACCTTGTATGTTTTTTATACATTTTAAAGAGTAAATCAGAAAGACAAAAAGGCCAAAATGACACTTCATAGCTCAATTTAAAGTAAATTAAGGAAGAGGAATTTTCAGTTTAGTGAGACAAATAGAACAAATACAAATATTTTGTTTTCTCCTGAGACCCATAAAAATTATTGTAGGGAATAGGAGAAAAGCTGAAGAAGACACAGTTTAGGAAAGGTTCTGAGATTGGGGAAGCAAACATGGAGCAAAATTGTCAGCAAAACTCCACAGTGGCTCCAGTCTGGGACAATACAGAAAGCAGAAAAATATGAGGTTGGAAAAGGGAGATCAATTGAATATTTGTATTGCAATATGGCTTGTATTCAGATATTTAACCCCAGTTCAAAAATAAATAAATTTTCAAAATTCTTCTCTTTAAAAACTTAACTTAGTCATCTTAGTAGAATGAGATACCTATAGATCCCATGAACTGGGATCCTCTCAAGAAACAAATGGCTCATTCCACTAGGGTAGTGGAAGAGAGTGTAGCGAAGGTACTAATTACAAATGTATAAGCAGGATTAATGGAAACCAATTAGGTATATTGAAGTACTTGGGACTAGAAACAGGATGACTCTATTATCACTTGGTCACCTGGAGACCTGAAGGAGGATGACATCATGAATGTAATTAACAGCAGTGACTATATATATATACATATATATATATATATATATATGTGTGTATATATATATATATATAGAATAATAAAAGGGGGATATTTTAGGTTGCATAAATGATGCTGGAATAAAAATTCAGATAAAACCCAACACACAACAGAGGACTATATATGAACAGTGAACCCTGTAAAAATGAATGTAAATTATGGATTATAGTTAATAGCACAATAATCATATCCTTTCATCAATAGTATAAAAAGTACCACACTAAAGTAAGATGTTAATAGTGTGTCATATGGGAACTTTATATTTTCCCCATGATTTTTCTATAAACGTGTAACTTCTTTAATGAAAAATATATATTAAAGTATTACCAACAACAGGAAGAAATCAATAGAAAATTTAGAATACAAAGTTAAGGTTTACCAAAATAAACAACTAAAAGTGAAAAAGAGGATATTAGATAAAGGACAAATGCCATAGAAAACCTAGGGTATCCTAAAACTAAATAATACAGTACACAGAAAATTGAACAGGGAAATGGAAAAGAAGAATTTATCAAATAAATGATCTATTAAGAGAACATTTTGTTGAAAGTACATAAGTGTCCCAATTAACACTCCCCACAAATACTTGGGTAGATTAATACAAAAAAGAAACTGTAAAATTTTGAACATTAATGAAGAGAATAAGCTAAATTTTTTAGAGAAAGATATAGTCACCTACAAAAAGAAAAAAATCAGATGACTGTGAGACCATTGGAACTGGAAGAAGAGGGGATACTACTTTTTCATATAGGAAAATATTTTTCAACTTTGCTTCTTCTACCTAGCCAAATTATCAGTCAAGATGAATGCAAAACAATGATATTTCAGATTGTAAAGACTTGGAAAATTGGGCTCCAATGATTCTTTTTTTCCTAAGGTCATTATGTCAGGATTTTTGAAAGTCAAATGAAGGGCAAAGTCCTAAGAGGAAACAATGGGAAAAAAATTAAACCTCCACGTCTTTCCTTTCCTCTTTTCTCATGAGGAAGGTAGTCTCAAAGAGAAAACCTATAAACTGGGAAGATGGTGGATTAGAATAGGTCGAGTTCACTCCTGCTCCCAAGGAACAGCTAGAGAAGTGATGGGAAGGTAACTGGGATGGTGATTCCCGGGTGTAAGTGACCTGAGAGGGACTTCTACATCACGCAAGGACGCCCTGGATGCAAAAGCTGGAGAATTGAGATGCAGAAAATTGGAGCATCATCCATTTAGTACTAACAGCTTTACATACCCTTTATGAAACGGAAGTCCGGAGCCCTCAGGAGTGACTGACAGGGAGACAGAGACAAGGAAGTAAGTCAGGCCATGTTCCTTGAATGCAGTGTCCCCACCCTGTGATTCCCCTCACATCCCTCACACACCTGAAACTCATCTCCTGCCAACCCCACAGTGCTCCCCGCCCCATACCCACATCCCATGCATGCACACATGCCTCCCCCAGCCCTACGCAACTCTCCTGGGCAAGCGGACAGCCGCATCGCACCCCCTTCTGAGACCTGTGCACTGCCTCCTAGCCCTTTGACCCCCACCTCCCTCTCCCTGCTCCCTGCAGGTGGTCACCTATGCATTCAGCCTGCTGGGTGCTCACTTTCATGCCCAAGTTGCATGAACTCCCAGCCCATATAGTCACAAAAAACTGCCCCATCATTCCTGAGCTTGGCATACACATACATCTGTGTCTGGACACCCCAGATTGCACACCAACACACTCCCACCACACCCCAAGTTCTGGACAAGCACTGACCTGTACATCTGGCCAAACCCAACAACAGCCCACTCATCATTTCTTAGAACATTTGCATTAATTCAGAAAAAGAAATAAAAAGACAATAGAAAAAGAAATAAAATGAACACAGGAAAGAAAAAAAAAAGATTATACCTACCATACCCCTTACCCCTTGCACTCAACTGCAACCCCAGCCAGCTGTTCCCGAGCTCTGAGCATGCACACATCCAGGCCACTCCCCAGAGTCCCTTATGGGCCCACCCACACACACACAGCCACATCCTCCCCACCTGGTGCCCACACTTCTGTGCTGTGCACCCACCTTGTGACACCTGCACCCAACCCCCCTGGCTCACACATGTGCAAACCCTTGCCCCCACCCCTGGCACAATCACCATACTCTGACACCTGACAGGTGCTTACATTCACATCTGTGCTATATGGCCCCACGCTGCGTTTGCCTGCACCCCTTCTCCAACACCTCTGGACCTGCACACCTGTACCAGGGCCCTGCCCACACAATATCACACACCACTGAACCACGTTCTTCAACCCCTATGACATGTACCCCACCCCTACGTACACTCATCCACATCCCTACCCCCCAGACCCCTTCCCCTGCACAAGGGCACACTTGTGCCATGCACTCCCTGTGCCCCATACCAAGCATGTTGATACCCATGAACCCCATACTTCATGCACCCACCCACATATTACCTACACACTAGCCCCCATGCATTCATACAGCACACCTCATCCACCTCCTGCCATGGCTTACCTCTGTGTCCCATATGGTGCATCCCGCTCCTGCACTCCAAGGCCTGCCTGGGTCACACATTGCCCCCATGGTCCCTGTACCACACAGCCACAGTCCCACACTTGGCACACCAGGCCTATAGACACCAGTGTAGCATCCTTAACCCATGCTTATAGCTTTGTCACAACCTGTCACACACTGTTGTGTCCTCCCCCCTGCCCCACATCTTGCTCTACATCTATCCCACAAATACAAGGTTAAAGATTACTGAAGGAAATTTTTGACTTCCAAATAAATGCTATCAATATATTTACATTTCTCAAAGGCAACAGACGATCACCAAGTGTATCAAGATGCAGGCAGATATAATTAATCTAATGACCAAATTAAAACACCCGAGGAGACACAGACTTTGGAACAACTAATGAAAGATGCCCATATAACTTTATTAATAAAGTCAATGAGATGGCTAATGAATTAAAGGGGATCCAGAAGAAACTAGAAGAGCACAAAGTGGAATTTGAAAGACTAAATAGAAAAATAGCACATATCACAGAGATTAAAGATGCTGTAGAACAAATAAAAAATATACTAGAGACACACAATAGCAGATCTGAAGAGACAGAAAAAAGAATAAGTGAACTAAAGGACAGGACAACTGATTTCAACACACAAAACAGCAAATAACAAAAAGATGGAAATTTTTTTTTTTTTAATGCACACTTGGCTATCCAAGGAAGATGAGACATACCAGGGTAAAAGATGGAAAATTTTGAATTGGATATCAGGGAAATGATGGGCAAAACAAAGCCACAAATATAAGAATCATCAGTGTCCCAGAGGGAGAAGAGAAGTGTAAAAGGCTAGGAAGATTAGTTGAGGATTTAATGGGGGAAACTTCTCAACCCTTATAAAGGACAGAACTATGCAAATCAAAGAAGTCCAACAAACTCCAAATAAAATAAATCCAAATAGGCCTTCACCAAGACATATACTAATCAATCTGTCAAATGTTGAAGAGATGCAGAAAATCTTGAATGTGGCAAGAATCTACTACAAACAAGGGAAACCACATAAGGCTGAGTTCAGACAACTCAAATAGCACTATGGAGGTGAGAAGGCAGTGGTATGATATATTTAAGATCCTGAAAGAGAAAGACTTCCAGCCAAGGATTCTGTACCCAAATTCAAATTGTCATTCAAATCTGAGGGAAGGAGTGCATGTGTGGTTCAGTGGTAGAATGCTCGCCTTCCATGTGGGAGACCCAGGTTTGATTCCAAGACCACAAACACTAAAAAAAATAAATAAATAATAAAAATAAAAAAAATACTGAGGGGGAGAGAGATTAAAATTTTCACAAGCAAAAGAATGCTGAAAAAAATTGTCAACAAGAGACTAGCCCTACAAGAATACTAAACAGAATTCTGTTGGATGTAAAAAGAAAAAAAAGACTGGAGGGGGAGGTCTGGAGGAGGGCATACAACTAAGAGTACCAGTAAGGGTAACTTAAAGGATAAAAATTGAAAGAAGGAAAAGAATACATAGATCTCACAAACAAAATCCAAAGGATAAGCTAGTGGATTCAAGAAATACCTTAACAGTAATAACTTTGAATATTAACAGACTTAACTTATGAATTAAAAGATACAGATTGGCAGAATGGATTAATAAATATAAACAAGCTATATGCTACTTATGAGACTTAGAAACAAATATATAAATAGACTAAAAGTGAAAGGATAGAAAAGATGTTCCACACAAGCTGTGACCAAAAGAAAGCCTGTGTAGCTATACCAATATCAGACAAAATAGACTTTAAATGTAAAGACATCATAAGAGGCAAAGAAGGGTATTATATATTAATAAAAGGGACAATTCACCAAGAAGAAATAACAATTGTGTAAATGTTTATGCTCCCAATCAAGGAGCTCCAAAGTACCTGAGGTAAACATTGGCAAAACTGAAAGGAGTGATAGATATTTGAACAAAAATAGTAGGAGACTTTAATACAACACTGTCCTGTATAGACAGAACAAGACAAAAAATAACAAGAAAATAGAGAACTTAAACAATTTGATAAATGAATTAGACCTAACAGAAATATGTAGGTCATTACAACCTAAAACATCAGGATATACATTCTTCTCTAGTGCTCATGGAACAGTCTCCAGGATAGATCATATGCTGGGGCACAAAACTGGTCTTTATCAATTTAAAAATATTGAAATTATTCAAAGCATTTTCTCTAATCACAATGAATGGAGCTGGAAATCAATAACAACCAAAAACAAAAATAAATACGAACTTTCACAAATATATGGAAATTTAATGACAGATTCTTAAACAACCAGTGGGTCAAAGAAGAAATTGCTAGAGAAATCAGTAGCTATCTGTAGACAAATGAAAATAAGAACACAACATATCAGAATTTATAGGGTGAGGGAAAGGCTGTGCTGAGAGGGAAATTTATTGCCTTAAATGACTATATTTAAAATAAAAAACAAGAAAGAGCAAAAAATTAAGGACTTAAATGCTCCCCCAGAGGAACTTGAGAAAGAACAGCAAACTAGCCCCAAAGCAAAGAGAAAAAGAGAAAAAATAAAAACTAAAACACAGTTAATGGAATGGGAGAACAAAAGAACAATAGAAACAAAAATCAAAAATTGGTTCTTTGAGAAAATAAATAAAATCTATTAGCCAGTATCAAGGCTAACAAAGAAAACAATAGAGATGATGCAAATAAACAAAATCAGAAATGACAGCATGGTCGTTACCAGAGTCCCAGAAGAAATAAAAATAAATCAGAAATAAGATACTTTGCACACCTATATGCCAACAAACTAGACAACTTAGATGAAATGGGAAAACTCCTGGAGACACATGAACAAGCTACACTGACTCAAGAAGAAATAGAACATCTCAACAAACCAATTCCAAGTAAGCCCAGGGCCAGATGGCCTCACAGGGGAATTTTATTAAACATTTCCAAAAGAACTAACACCAAAGCTGCTCAAACTTTTCCAAAACATTGAGGAAAAAAGGAACACTACCTAACTCATTTTAGGAAGCTAACATCACCTTATTACCCAAATTGGGTAAAATTGTTATACAAAAGGAAAACTACAGGCCAATCTCCTTAATGCACATAGATGCAAAAATTCTTAACAAAAGACTAGCAAATTGAATCCAACAAAACATTAAAAGAATTATGCACCATGACCTAGTGGGGTTTAAACCAGGAATGGAAGGATGGTTCAACACAAGAAAATAAATTAATACAGCACATTAACAAATCAAAAGGGAAAAAAATCACATGATCATCTCATTTAATGTTGAAAAAGCATTCAACAAAATTCAACATCATTTTCTGATAAAAATACTTCAAAAGGTAGGAATCAAAGATAACTTCCTCAATATGATAAAGGGCATATATGACAAACCAGTAGCCAGCATCATACTCAGTGGAAAGAGACTGAAAACATTCCCCCTAAGATTGGGAATGACACAAGGATGCCCTCTGTCACCACTATTATTCAACATTGTACTAGAAGTTCTAGCTAGAGCAATCAGGCAGGAAAAGGAAATGAGAGGCTTCCAAATTGGAAAGGAAAAAGTAAAACATTAATTATTTGCAAATGACATGTTAGTATAATTAGAAAAATCCTGAGAAATCTACAAAAAAGTTACTTGTGCTAATAAACAAATTCAGTAAGGTGGTGGGTTATAAGCAAAAATCAGTAATATTTCTATACACAAGCAATGACCAAACTAAGCAGTCAGTTAAGGAAAGAAATCCATTCAAAATGGCAACTAAATGAATCAGGTATCTAGGAATAAACCAAACTTAACTAGGGATGAAAAGGACTTGCACAGAGAAAACTACATAACATTACTAAAAGAAATCAAAGAAGATCTAAATAGGTGGTGAGACATTCCCTGCTCATGGATAGGAGGGAGGTTAAATACAGTTAAGATGTGAATTCTACTCAAATTGATCTGCAGATTCAATACAGTACCAATAAAAATATCAACAACCTACTTTGAAGACTTGGAAAAGTTAGATACCAAATTTATCTGGAAGAGAAAGATACCCTGAATAGCTAAAAGCATCCTAAAAAAGAACAACGTGAGAGGATATACACTTCCTGATGTTAAAACTTATCATAAAGCCAAACAGCATGGTAATGGCACAAAGATAAATTATTGACCAATGGAATCAAATTGAAAGTGCAAAAATAGACCACCAAATCTTTGGTTAACTGATTTCTTACAAGGCCCCCAAATCCACTTAACTGGGGCAGAATACTCTTCAATAAATAGGCATGGGAGAATTGGATATCAATACCCAAAAGAATGAAAAAAGACCCTTTTCTTATACCCTTTACAAAAATTAACTCAAAGTGGATCAAACACCTAAATATAAAAGCCAGTAACATAAAGCTCCTAGAAGAAAATATAGGAAAACACCTTCAAGACCTAATAATAGGAGGTACCTATCTAAACTTTGCACCCAAAGCACAAGCAACAAAAGAAAAACTAGATAAATGGGAACTTCTCAACATCAAATGCTTTTGTGCTTCAAAAGACTTTGTCAAAAAGGTGAAAAGGCAGCCAAGTCAGTTGGAGAAAATATATGGAAATCATGCATCAGATAAAAGTTTGATATCTTATATACATGAACTCATACAACTCAACAACAAAAGGATGAACAACCCAGGTATAAAATGGGCTGAAGATATGAATAGGCATTTTTCTGAAGAGCAAATACAGATGGCTCAAAAGCACATGAAGAGATGCTCATTTTTATTAGCTATAAAGAAAGTGCAGATCAAGACTACAATGAAATACCACCTCACACAAATAAGAATGGTTACTATTAAACAAACAGGAAACTACAAATGTTGGAGAGGGTGTGAAGAAATTGGAGCACTTATGCACTGCTGGTGGGAATGTGTAATGTTGCAGCCACTATGGAAGACAGTCTGGTGGTTCCTCAGTAAACTAAATATCAAGTTCCCTATGACCTGGCAATATCACTACTCAGTATATACACAGAAGAGCTTAAAGCAATGACACAAACAGACATTTGCACACTGATGTTCATAGTAGCATTATTCACAACTACCAAAAGATGGAAAGAATCCAAGTGCCCATCAACAGATGAGTGCATTAACAAAATGTGTTATGTACATACAATGGAATATTATGCAGCAGTAAGACAAAATGATATCTGAAGCACATCACAAGATGTATGAGCCTTGAGGAATAATGCTGAGTGAAATAAGCCAGACACAAAAGGATAGATACTGCTTGATTCCACTTTTATGACCATGGTAAAAGTAAAATCAGAAGCTTATAATACAGAATGTGGGGGACCTAGAGATACATGGAAGCTAGAGATGGGTGAATGGTTAACTGACGAGGCTGAACTTAAATGTATGGGAATAGATGGAAGTGTAGGCAATTCACTAGTGGGTCTAGGGCTAATATTACCTTATTCAAGGTGAACATGTTTGAAAGGGGATTCATAGATCCATATGTCCTACTGATTAACACTAGAAATAGAAATAAGTTCTTGCATGAACAACTACAAATGAGTAAATCTTGTACAAAGAGTATATAAATTTGAGATATAGGGGGAAACCTGCTATTGTATGCTATGGGCTATGTTAACAGGAAACCATCAATAGTACCAGAGCAACACCAGGGGTAAATAATGGGGGGAGAGATAAGAATTACGGGGAGGTTTAGATTTTCTATTTGGTGAGGGTGTGTTTATTGGTTATCTTTCCCTTGGGAACAATGAAATCATCTAAAATTGAGAGTGTTAATGGACTGTTGACTTCAGACATTATACATGATGCCCAATGAATGGAGGTGGCTGAAGGATGCACTGAGAAGTAGATTAGAGAACAATGGTGTATACATATGATTGAATATTGTGCTGCTACATAAAGGAATGAATTCGTGAGGCATGCAACATTGTGATTGAACCTTCTGAACATTTGGAGAGGCAAAATAAGCCAGAAACAAAAGAACAAATATTGTATGGTCTCATTGAGAAAATACTTAAAAGAAAACAGGGGCCTAGATTGTAAGCTCTTACAGCAGTCACATTTAGCTCTGAGTGGTGATTGCTTTTTCTGAATTTTGAGAGGCTATTTTACATATGTTTAACCTGATATTTAGATATAAGAACAAAACTGATCAGGTCAAGATTAAGGTAATTCAGTATACAGGAGTAAGGAAGACATTGTCTATATTTTAGAACTTCATCTACTCTTTGAGACTGTAGGAAGAAAAATTTATTTTTTCCAGAATCTAAATTTTCTGTAGCACATAATCTAACTCAAACTGTCTAGATAGATCATTTAAATGATCGAAACTTAGGGATCTCAGAATAAGAATGAAGGCCTTTAGTCCTGTATGGCTTAATGAAATGCCTGGATATATCCCAGAGAATATTAAGATGATAATCAAAAAGTATTGGCAAAGACCCACGAATGTTGGGAGAAAAAATATGGAACTATTAAACTTTAACACTGGGGAAACCCCTGATACTCTGTCAAACATTAGGGACACCCAAATCAATAGGCCAAGCCCTTGAACTTGAGGATTGCTCGTGGGAAGCTTATTTATGTAGTGGAGAAGCTAAGCTTATCTATAGGTATATCTAAGCATTACTTCCAGAGGTCCTCTTTGGTTGCTCAGACGCAAGCCCCGCTCTGCAAGTGAAATCATTGTCTTCCCCCTCTATGTAGGATATGACATCCAGGGGTGAAAGTCTCCCTGATGGCATGGGAAATGACTCCCAGGGATGAGCCTGACCCTGGCCCCATGGGATCAACAATGTCATTCTGACCGAAGGGGGAAAAGAAGTGTAACAAATAATGTATCAGTGGCTGAAAGAGTTCTAATAGAGTTGAGAGGCAACTCTGGAGGTCACTCTTACCCAAGCTTCAGTTAGACATTTCTATCTACCATAACTGGCCAAACCCCAGCCAAAACCATTCCGGCCAATCCTAAAAAACACCTAGCACATTATATAAGACTCTAGAAAGATTCCATGCATTAGGGTAACTTTCCAGGAAACTACAACTTTCAGATGGGTCCCTGGACCAGATAAGTTCTGAAATGCAGAGGGGCCAGCCTCTCCAGAAAATCATCTAGTTCCATATCCCTATCACATATTATAACCAGCCCCTTCCAATGTCAAAAAGTTAGAATGGGCATAACCTAAATACCCCTAAACAGTGGGAAACAGATCAAAGGTAATGGTGGAGTTATACAGAGAAGGTAGGACCTAACAAATGAGTATGATTGCTGAATTATTATATTGAAATTTCTTTTAGTCTCCAGTATCTTAGAGCAGCTAGGAGTAAAAAACCTAAAATTGTGGAATTGTAACCCATATCAAACTCCAAAATCTGTTCTACAACTAATTGTTGTGATGTGCTTTGAATTTTATTGCTTTTCTATACATGTTATTTTTCACAAAAAGTGTTGATTATGATGATAAATGTACAGTATATGAAAAAGACTGAATAAAAGATGTAATTTTTTTAAATGTCCAAAAAGGAGAAAGAAATAGATCAAGGAACCAAAAAAAAAGAAAAAAAAAAAAACCAGTGACGAGAAGGTCCAAAAGAGCAACAAACTAAAATGTTTTATTTCTTAGGAGCAGAAAAAATGGTGAACTACTTTGAACTATTTGAAGGAGACTCCAAGGAAAAATAAAAATGTGGATTTGATAAAGACATTGGACTATGAGCTGCAAAGGTACAAGATGAAAGTAAAGGAAAAGTATCTAGAAACTCAAAAAAAAAAAAAGAAGAAGAAAGAAAGAAAAGAATATGAAGAAAGGTCTGTGTTCTAGTTTGCTAGCTGCTGGAATGCAATATACCAGAAATGGAATGGCCTTTAAAAGGGGGAATTTAATGAGTTGCTAGTTTACAGTTCTAAGGCTGAGAAAATGTCCCAATTAAAACAAGTCTATAGAAATGTCCAATCTAAGGCATCAGGGAAAGATACCTTGGTTCAAGAAGGCCGATGAAGTTCAGGGTTTCTCTCTCAAATGAGAAGGCACATGGCGAACACAGTCACAGTTTCTCTCCCGGCTGGAAGAGCACATGGGGAGCAAAGCATTTTCTGCTACTTTCTCTCCTGGCTTCCTGTTTCATGAAGCTCCCCGGGAGGCGTTTTCCTTCTTCATCTCCAAAGGTCGCTGGCTCGGGGACTCTCTGTTTTGTGATGCTGCTCTTTCTGAATCTGCCATTCTCCAAAACATTTCCTCTTTTATAGGACTCCAATAAACCAATCAAGACCCATCCAAATGGGTGTCATCATCTAATCCAGTTTAACAACCACTCCTGACTAAATCACATCATCCAGGGAAATGATCTGATTACAGTTTCAAACATACAGTATTGAACAGGGACCATTCTACCTTTATGAAATGGGATCTTGATTAAAACATGGCTTTTCTAGGGGGCATACTTTGTTTCAAACCAGCATAGTCTGTAAAAGAAAGGCATTTATATATATATATATTAAACCATAGCATGATTAGGGGTGATTAGAGAACTTTAAGAAAAAAAAGAATAAATTTCACATTGATGTTAGGAAATGGATTAGTGGTTTTTATTGGCTCCCTTAAGAATGAAATATTATCATCAGAAAATACTTGATACAATATTAAACACTATTGGCATTATCAAAATAGTTTATGCTCCTTATTAATTTTTAATTTTTGTAATCTTAAAGATAAATCACAAAATACTTCATTACAATGTTCCACTGATAACATAAAAGGTTTTCTTTCTTTTTGTAATAGACACACAAAAGTGAAGGGAAAAGAAAGGTGAAGAAAGAGAATTACTTTTATTTTATCCTACAAGATAGGGCAATGAAGGTGTATTGTTTATGACTGATACAGTAAGGATGGGAACTTTAGGTGCCTGGTTGCATACCAGGACCGATCATTATAAGAGAAGCGCTGGTGTAAATGAAGAAGGGTGTGAGCGATTTTCTTTTTCACAAAGAAAAACGAGATCAATAGATAATCTCTAGCTCTGATAAATACAAAGATAATAGGTTGTGCTTATTGTTTAGAGATAAAGTTACAACAAACTACATTAAGAACAAAAACATGTAATTAAATGTGATTATTTCTAGGTAGCAGGACTAAAAAATAAGGAACGGTGAGGAAGAAGATTGTTGTCTTTCTATTTTAAATGTTTTAACTCTATTAAATACTATCTTCATGATTTTCTTAAAGATGTGTGTATAAAAATTGAATAATATGAGAAATAATTATATAATAATCAATTTGAACACAATATATCATAATTTTATATTTCATACAAAATTTAAAATCCATTTTCTCCACAAAAACTCTAAACACTATTAAAATATTTAACTATATATATACATGCAAGTATGTATACAAAGACTATATCAGGGTTAGGAAGAAATTCTGTTATCTACCATGAAAATAAAATTTATGTTAAAAAGTAATTGTCATTTGAGAAGTAAATGCAAGTTCTAACATGTATGTTGACATTTTATCATCTTGTCTTACTATTTTGTTTTACTCTGCATTAAATTCTAAGAGTGCCTGGGTCTCCACATGTCATTTCTCCACTTGGTCTTATTCTGTAACACACAAAAAACAAGTCGCTAGCAGGGTGCATTTTTACTTTGAGAATGTCTTAAGTCCTTACAGCCCTTCTGTTGTTTATGTTTCCTGTGATGCCGATATACATCAATAAAGGGCATGAGAAGATGACTTCTGCAGAGACATTTATGTTTTCCATCTTGCCTATGTGTTAAAAACCCATGGTATTTTTTTAAAAAATGAGGATTGCTGTTATGTAGTATCAGCTCAAAAAAGAATAATCACTTGGGAAATTTTACTCAGTGTCTGTTGCAAAGAGATCCAGCAGAGAAGAAAGGCTTACAAAACCATACAAGGCAGTAAATGTCAGAAAAGGTGGATCATTCTTATTTGTAACCATAAGGGCATTTCACTTATACTCAAGCTCATTGTTATGCTTAGTCAACTATAACCTTATGTCAAGTTGATCTTTACACTGTGGAACTCTACAAGTAACTACAGATAGAAAACTTGGAAATAACACCCTGCTCCCAAATTGGGCTAGAACTTGGCAGGCATTTAACCCTGAACAAAATTTAATTGCATTTAAATATAACAATCAAAATTACATATGGGTTCCTTGATTTCTAATTTTCTTCATGCGAGATTCCCAGATGCTATTTTCAGTTTCATTAATTATTTAGCTAAATTTTTCAAACTCACAAGCTAGTATGTGTTCTGATATGCTAAGCAAATCCAAGCAACTCTCATAAATCTAATACCTTGTAGGTCTGCACACCATCAATGTGTGATTAGCAGTCATATAGCATTCAGAAAAAAAAAAGAACATTGAATTTCTAATCAGAACAAGAAAATGTAGTATTATTTTGAAATATTTATCTTATTTAACTTGTTTTTAGTTCCGTGAGTGGACCAACATTTTATAAAATCAACAAATTAAATGAAGAAACACTTAAAGGAGTTATTTCTGTTGGATTATCTCTCAGACAACTAGTTAGTTCTGAAAAATTACAAATTTACTTCCTCTACAACTTGGAAATGCAAATAAAATATGTCCTTATTTTTTTCTCTAAAAAAGCCATCATTTTAAAAATCCATCATTTTCTAGATAGAAAATCCAATATGTGGGGCAGGGGTGGGGCAGAAGCCTTTAATCCACTGGAGCTCCCATTCAGCATTTAGGAAATTAATTTTCTATAAGTTTTCAGTTTGTCTGATATCTGATCCCTATCAAAATGTACTCTTTCTTCCAAAATGGAATCTTATTATGGATAAGTGTAGAATGTGGCATATCGTGTTTGTGCGAGTTTCCTATTATCCTAGGGACAATTCTTAGATGGTACACAGCATATATATGTGATGTGATATATATAAATATATATATATGTATTGATAGCTGTCCTTTTGATGCCCATTGGTGCCACTGACTGAGGTCTATGACAGGTATAACTTTTAATCTGGTTCATCCCCCAACTGAATCAGAAACCAGTAGGCACTCACCGATTGACTTAAACTCATCCAGACTAATTTCACTGCAGGAATAGACATGTGAGTTTTCCATATACTCTTTATATATCCTGACAATTTAGTTTCCCAAGCTGTCAAGCAAATACTAATAAATGGGTTGAGTTGAACAAAGGGAATTTATTTGCTCACAGCTCTGAGACTAAAAGAATGCCCAAATAATGGTGTTATCTAGGTGATGAATGTTTCCTATAGACTGGTAACCTGTGGCTGGCTGCTGGTGATCCTTCATCCTTAGTTCCTATGTTACGTGGCAGCGCAAATAGTGGCGTCTTCTGGCCTCTCCATTCTCTTCTGGGTTCCACTGAATTTCAACCTCCTGGTTCTACTGCTTTCTCTCTGTCTGAATTTCATTCTGTCTGTAAAGAACTCCAGTAATAGGATTAAGACCCACCCTGGTTGAAGGGGGCCACATTGTAACTGTAGTAACTTCATCAAAACATCCTACTTACAATAGGATCACACCCACAGGAATGGATTCGATTTAAAAACATGTTTTCTTTGGGGTATATATATGGCTTCAAGCACCATAGAAGGCTACCCCAAACAATCCCTGTTCCTCTCACAGCATAGGATACCACACCCCAGTCTCTCTAATACTCGGTACAGTTGCCCTCAATGTATCCCCTTTAAAATTCCTATCAGTCTCATGGGGAAACTGGAGGGTATGAGCCTTGTTAGTCAGTGTGCAGGCCAGCAAGCTTGGCATCATCTGGCTGCTTATTAGAAAAGCAGACTGTCAGTCTCTTTACATGGAACTACTAGATCAATATCTGCATAATAATACACTATGAGGATTCGCTGACCTAGAAAATGAACTCAACTCCATTTATGCCCAACTACCCTATTCTGCCATTTTCTCTTAATGTGTTCACCTCCATGTGTCTGTAGTGAAAACCTACAAGGCAACATTTCTCCAAAGTCTTAAATGAGAAGTGCATCTAGCATCCTTATATAAGCCAGACAACATTCCCTCTCCCTCAGACTCAGGGCTAAGCTCTTACTATGGACAAAGTTAGCTTCTGCACAATATGATAAGCCATGTGTCCTGACTCCTCCTGTCTTAGTCTTTGATATGATGAGAGGGTGTCAGGGACACATATCATATGACAACGCTCAGCTTGACTGACTTCCATTCTCTTGCTTGCTCTACAGAGGTCATGACTATTTCTAAAAAAGGGTCACATGACGATACCTAAAGAGTCATCATTTATATCAACATGGATTCATGGATATTGACTTTGAACGTTGAGTTATAATCAAGGCAATAATTTTGTTTGTGATCAAAGTCATCACCCAAACAGTTACCCTAGAGTCTTTCTTTTCCAAAGTTCAATTGAATATCTGTAGAAGAAATGCCTAATATTCATTGATCCAAGCAAGGGGGAAATAACACACTTTTCAATATATAGAAGATGTATTTAACTAATCCCTTATTTTTGTATATTTAAGTTGTTCCTATTTATTCATAATTGTATATAATTGTCTAATAGGATTTCTCACACATGTTGTTAATCTCATATCCATGATTATAAGCATAAATTCTTATAAAGAGTTGAATTGCTATGAAAAATTTTAGGTATGAATTTTAAGTACAGCCAATTCCACTTTAGAAAGTGAAAACAACTAACTATGCTACCAAGGAGTATAAATATAAGTATCTGCTTCTATATATACTCTCTATAGCCCTAGCCATTTACTCTTATCTTCATTAACTGCACTCTTATTTTGTTCCAACCAAAATGTTATCAGTCACATGGTGGGAATGATGGATTCTGGTTCATTTCAATCCCAATAGTCTTGAATAATGACTGGTCTGGGTAGTTCCAATGACTATTCTGTCTACCGTGAGGTGAAGGAAAGTCTGATGGGCACTTCTGGAAAATATTTTCTTCCCTGATAAAAAACCAACTTTTTTTTCATGAGAGGAAACTTTTATTATAAATATTAATTTGTATGCTTGTTAGTTTATTTATTATTGATCTTTTTACCTGTGTTTTTACTTTATCCCGTGAAGGCCACCTCACTGCAGCTATTACAGCTGTCTTAACTAAAGAAAAAGTTACAAGACTCCAAGATATTCATTGTAGCACTCTGAAGTTGCTAAACCACAAAACCAACCCAAGAATTGCCTAATTCCAGACTCATTTTTGCATGAAGTAATTCAATGAATTTATACTTCAGCTACTATTATTTCAGCATTATGCCAATTTTAGCAGAAAACCATTAGTACTAAGAAAGAGCATTGTCATACATGTTTATAAGAATGCATTACTTAGAAAAAAATAATGGTTAAGGGAAAATAATTTCTATTCTTTGTGGATATTTTATGCTCCTTCATGCGGTATGTGTTTCTGTAAATATGCTTGCTTTTAGGGGCTCTACTTCGGTATGCATAATATATAAAATTCAATAGTTAAATGGTATAGATTCATAATATTTTGAATTGATGTTTTCTTCACAAGTGAACCTCAAGGCCAGGAGGATGCCAAATTCTGTAACTATTCTCCATCTACTGTTTCATTGTGTGAACTTCCACATGCACATTTCCATTCGCCTAGTACACTCTGTTATCAACTCACGCCTGGTTTACTCCTCACTTATTTTCAAAGACTCATCTCCAGTCTCTACTGACTCCAAAGCTCATAATACCATCAGAGCCAAATGACTTCAAAATGTCTTTTTCCCCCATTTCTCCTGTCCTTAAAAATCATCCATGGCACTATCTAAATCTCTACTCAAAGCATTTAAGTTTCTCATCTTACGACTATTTTTCTTAATGATTTTGCCAGCCTCGGGAAAATAAAATAAATTCATTAGTACTATAAAATTTGGCAGCTGCTTTTTAAAAAGTTTTTGTAACATTTGCTACCAGAAAAATCATGCACAGCTTGAAAAGCATATACCCGAGAGACCTATTATAGCCTCCTCTGCTCTATTTCTCCACTTCAGGGGCGGTTTCCAAGTGGCTACTGTTGCTTTGAATTATTTAAGGAAGGTCGGGAAATTAGTCTTGACCCACCAAAATAATCAAGTCATATAGACTTCTGGTATGTATGACTGAGAATAATAAGTTTAGCAATTAAAACTGTTTTTCCCCTGTAAAATCTAAGTGTATCCATTAGAAACTACATCCAACAGAATATGATTAAATACAGATAGATATTTCATTGCCTGAACTTACAAAGCAATTAAAGATTTTAAATCAGTCAAATGCTTTCTTAAGTCATGATGCTTTTATACAAAATTCTTGCTATAGTAGGGTAAGAAAAAGCTGATTTATCTAAAAATAATCTCTTAGTTAAATTCGTTAGTAGTATACATTGATATTTAAAAAGAGATCATGGTATGTTGACGTAAATACATCCTTAGTTCTTAAATAAACTTCTGGTCAAGATAATAGCACCTGTCCAGAAGGAGAATATAAGGGCAGGATGTAGTAACAATATGTTTGAAATATGTATTTTCTAAAGTGGAACAATAACTTGAGGCTATTGATCAGTCTTTAAAAGTAAAATGCTCTTGGGATGAAAATATGTTCTCCTCTCTTATGAATGGTTCAACCAGTGTCTTTTAAGAAGGCCATGATATAAACTATGATTTCAAAATTAAACCTGATGGTTTTATTCTTTACCTGCACACACTGGAAAGGAACTGACTGTTATTTAGAATGCAGATAGTTAACTATGCTGTATCTCAGAATCCTACATGGCAAAAATCTTACTATATGGTTGATGCATTGATAATTGCTTTTTTCTATTCTCCATCTGCTCTGGCTCCTTCACTTTTTAAAAAATTTAGAACATCAAGTTGATAATATAACATTTGCTGCTAACATGAATGCAAACTTTAGTTATATTTAACCCATTCATGATTGTTTTTCTGATGAGATAGATTTGGAGTGTGACAGTTTGGATTTGTCAGATGGAGTAATTAATTCCACTGTTGTGACTGTATCAACATCCATATATTGTAACATAGAGAAAGATCTATATGTCCAGTTATGCATGATGTAGTTAATCAGGCAAGTTTACATTAAAAGATAAATAGTTTATTAGGATGCTATAGTGGGACTAAGGGAATGTTATTTTATACTCTACCTGTTCCCTGGCTACATTATATCATAAAGGATAAAACATGTTTTTATTATTATAATTTAAAAATGAACATTAGTCAAAAGGAACTTGGTTAAGTCACTCTGACTCTTAGGCCTCAATTTTGTCCCTGGAAAATTTTGTGTGGTTATAAAGAAAATTTATAGAGATTCTTCTAGATCTAATTTTTCTAGTGAAAAGAAAGATATTCTTGATTGGTTAAGATAAACATAGAGTGCACCAAATACACTTTATATCATATAAATCATATTTATACTTCAGATTAAAGGTTTATAAATATGTCCTCACCTATAGAGATTAAGAGCTCCTGCACCTGGTAAGTATAATTGTACCACTCTATTTTTATAAGCAGTATTCCTGAAAGAAATTGTAAAATTCAAGAAAGTGCCTAGTGATTGAGAGTCACCACAGTTTAGAAGAAGGAACCAATATTTAATGGGGTCTTATACATATTAGTCTGGTCTTCTTACCATTTTATTACTACTCAATACCTAGCAGTTTACATGAAACATGACATTCCTTCATCTATTATTTATTGAATTAATATATGAAGCAAGTTAAATAAATTTTCCATGATTAACAGCAGATAAGTTATTAGTACCCAAGCAGCAGATGAGAAAAATGAGGTAAAGAGGTCAAGTATGTTTAAAAGTTGGCTAAGTTTGAAGGTCAAAACTGTCATTCAAATTCATAGCTGTCTGACTTCAGGAACTTAACTTTTACACAAGACAATTATGTAAATGAGAGTGTGAATGAGTCATAAACTATCTCACCTGTTTAACTCTAGATGAGCTCAGAATGCTGCTTTCTGCCAATCTCCATCCCTATTTGACGTGTCAGGAGGTATAACTTGGATTTTCGCATTCATGTACATTCCTGTACTCTCCTATTACTCTCTAACACGTGCTTAAGCTCTTCTCCAGCATTCTAGCGACTTTATGTATTTTGAGTTTGCACTGTTTCTCCTTGTTTAATGCCTGCATTTCTCATGTTAGAGGGTAAATATTTTGTAAATATTGACAATAATAATAATGGTTCATTTTTATCTGCATCTATGTTATTTAGAGACTATTCAAGGCACTTACATGTTATTTTATTTCATTAATTCTAGGAACAATAGCTTCTATAGTTTGTCTTTTGCTGAACGGTAAACAAAGTCCACTTTTTATCTTTATAAGATGTTTTTTGCTATAGCAGCCTTTCTCCAAATAGAGAAATACCATACATCACAAACTTCATTTAGGAATAAGCTCATCCCATTTCTCTATCAGTGAGTATTCTACAAGTTAAAAGAGCAATCAATCCTTCATCTAAGCCCAAACTCAGGATGCAAATGGTGGCCACAGAAGGATAAAATACCATCCTTGCACTAATTTATCAATATGCTTTAGCCTTCCTTGAGGTTCTTATGACTGGATATCTTTTCTGATCTATTTCTATCCTGTCGCTATAGAACAGAATGAAACTAACATTTTGTCAGTGGAAAGTAGAACTAAAATCTTGATGAAATTGTGCCATTTTGTTTGCCTTCCATAATATCTTACAGTGAGAGGATGTGGGGGGGGGTGCACTTCAGCACAATGGAAATGTAATGGAACAAAACCCTTTATGTTTTTAATTCTAGGTCTTTATAGAATTCCTGGGTACATTTCAACAGAAGGAGCTACAAATGTATTCTGTTTCTTTTCATCCTCAAAAAAGTAGTTAATATTTTCTCTGAACCATTTCTCAAGACAACTAGAATATTTTCATTCTCTCAAAGGTTGCAAAGATTTCTCAGATAAAATATTCAATCATAAACACAGCAATTCCTAACCACATTCTACCTTAGAACACCAAAGTACAAGATATTTTGTTACAAGTCAAAATTAATTGAATAGGTATTTAAATGACACTTTCATTGGTAGAGATAAAAAGAGCTAATCATTTTCCAAATTAACAGTATGATTTATTAGGTAAGGCACCAATTCATGTTATATATTAACATATATACACTTTATGTTTTCAAAACATCTAGAAATAAAAAAAACAAATATAGTAAATTCATTTTACTTTTCTGCAATTTAACTGTCAAAAACTTACACTATATATAAAATCCTTACTACTTTCCATTTCATTGTTAATGAAACCACTAATTTTTGCTTTTAAAAAGCATTGCTATAAACCATCTAAACACTTTATATTCTTGTTGAATATATTGAATTTGAAATGTTTATAGGGCAGTAATTCTTTTTAGTTTTGGGACACTTATCTTTGAGAATAAAAATTTAAAAAATAATAACCTGTCAGTTTTTTAATATTATTTTATGAACATTATATGATGATTGAATTTCTTTCTAATTTGTGCTTGTATCAACCATTGTATAATAGATGCAAATCATCTTTATTTATTGGAAGGGCAATCTATTCAGTCTCATTTATTAAATTCTCCATTTAAAAAAGCAAAGTGCTCATAATAATTTTGAATAGTGTCTATTCAAACAGGTGTTTAGCAATTTAACTTTAATTACAGGATAATGAGTGATTATAATTTAGTACTCAGTATCTCCTTATGCAGGTGGGTTTTGTTTCCTTTTTCTTCTTTATTCTTGTAATTATAGAATTATTTTTCTATGTACATAAAACATAGAGAATAATCTATTTTAAATTAATGCTAAATATACTAAACAGTAAGTCTGATCAAATCGAACATTTTCCTGTTCTTGCTTCCCATGCTGTTGAACATGAATGCCACTGACCTGGATTTCTGCATGTGTGTTCCAGAAAAAGGGCTCCAACAGTAATTTTGAGTGTAATTTTTATCCCTGCTGGTAATCAAGAGGCTTCAGATGAGAGACTAGAGCCACTACATCAATTTAAAATAAACACATTGAACTCCTTGAGGATTAAATACGACCTTATTTTCCAATGGCTTATTTCAAGGGAAGCAGTATTGTTTTAATTGTATTAGAGAACCAAAATTTTATTTGAAATCAAATAAAAAAGCAGAAATGTGGTTTTCAAAGGAATCTCAAAATGTGCTTGGATTGCTAATGTTCTATATAGTTAGTTCATTTTCAATTAAGAAACAAACAAAGTTTCAATTGTTTTCAGCTAACAAGGGGTTCCTTCTACTGTGTTTAGATAAGCTATGTGGCTTTTTCTATTTATTTATAAAGAAGACATACTGATGCAGAGATGAGATTTTAAATAATTTAGTTTATTTGCTCATAATTCCTCTTCTATTGTTTTAAACATTCGTCCTTTTATTTAAAAAACTGAATCAAGGAGCTAAATTGTTACTGCCTCAATTATTATAGTATTTACTTTAGGTTTTAGCACACGGAATAACTAATAAACATTTTGGTAGAAACACACATTGCCTTCATTTGTTTCCCAGGGCACATATTAGAGGAAATGTTCTATTTAACAAAATCTAAAATTCAAACAGTCACTAGGATAAAATTTAAAGTATAGGATACTATCTGGTTCTTTTAAGCAGTAATTTTTGATGTAGTTAATCACGGAGGGTGTGGTATTTAATCTTTAATTCAGGTTGTTTTTCTTGAGTTTTGGTTCCCTGCTAATCCTTTCCTAGAGTTCTGCAATACTTAACTGGATGACTTGTAGTTTTGGATGCTTGTCCCGAGTAGGGCAAAGTGCACATGTGCTTATTTATCCAAATGGCTGTTTTATAAATGGATTTATTCTTCAGTTTTTCTCAGACTGAAATGCAAACACAGATTCATAAATAAATGGATTCTATTATGCTCCTGGTCATTGTTTCCATCACTTTAATGGGCCATAAGACACATTACCAAATAGAGCTATTTGAGAATAAAACTTTCTTGTTCAATTTTATGAAAACAATATAACACCACCTTCATATTATTATACAATACTATAATTTTGCTCAGAAAATCAAACTGCATAAATCCTTTCTCGAAAGAGGCATTTTAATAGAGTTTGTATGGGCTATAGATAAAATCAAACACCAAACTTTAATTAGGCACTTTAACTCTAACTGCAGATTTGCATCTTGTTGATGCAAGTATGGGCAAATTAAATTATTATCCTTTGCCCCTCTCCTTTTATTTTTTGGGAAGATAAGCATTATATTTCTATGATGCCATTGTTAATAGACATAAATTATTAAAATTTTATCTGAAGTGTAGATATGGAGGCCTAGTACTGATGGTGAATCCAAATAATTCCTTTCTTAAGATGATTCAAAATCCTTACACCAAAGGCAACCCTTGATACCTTATTGAATTTGAAACATGGTCCAGTCCACTGCTTAGAAGTTCCGGATATAAATCTTGGGGTCACAAATGGCAAACTATTAAACAAGTAACTTTCTTAAAACCTTATGACTCACACACCTCATCTTCAATATGAGGTCCAATTGTCAACATGATTGGGGATTGTGACAGGGATTTAATCAACATTTCAACATTTCGCCATTTTTATCACTCACTATTTGCTAATTAGTTGGTATCTTATTATTTTGTTTGATTTTCAGAAGATCCAAAGTTTTTCAAAGAATAAAGGGTAGAAGGGACAGAAATGAATCAGAAATAAAAGAGCAGTTTCCAAAATCTAAGAGGTGGAGTATTCCCAAACCTGAAGCATGTGTCTCCTTATACCTTCTTAGCCTCATTTGCCCACCCGGGCTCAGCCTCTGGGCTGGTTCTTAGACAATGATGCCTCCCTGATGGCTTGCACTGTTCTTGTGGTTTTAATTTCCTAGTTGCCATGTAAGTAGCCTCATCTCAAAATGCCACCAGGTCTTTAGCCTTTTCCAGGGGTGAGGCAGAGCTTCAGTCTCGCATTCATTGGGCCTAGCATGGTGGGATGCGAGGACCTCTACCTCAAGTCTAACCTACCCAGAATGAGAAACTCTGGCTTTCCCAGAGTCTGTCCAGAAGGACTTAGTAACATGATTCAAATGTATTGGGGTCCTGATGTCCAGTGTAAGAAATTCGAGACAGGAGGCTGGGAAGAGCCAGAGGTAAAAAATTCTTACTCTTCCTTTCTATACCAACTTTGCTAAAGTGCAGTGATTTTATATGGCCTTTATGGGGCTGTCCTGTGTCACTGGGTGAGATATTTCTCTTGCCAAACAGCCCAATGACGTATCATCCTGTACTTGTATTCTTCCATTCTGTACCTCAATTTCTTTTCTCTTTTAAATTCCTCCCCATAGATGTGTACTGGGATAAAATAGTGCATCATGAAAGTAGCTTTGGGCAATTTTTTGTTTGTTTTAATTAACCTGGATTAAGAAAAAACAAATCAGAGATCCTGGCTGAAATAAATTCAAATCCTAACCCAGAGACTCATTGATTTTTACCTTATTCTACACTTTTTGCTCTTTGTGGGTAGCCCCGGGTCCACAAATAAGGATTAATTAAATGATTGCTTCATTTAATACTCGTTAATTTATTGTTTGATTATTTATATATTTCTTAAGTGCCTGTGATAGAATAGGCAAACAATAAACAGCAGTCTCTAGAAACATATGTAAATCATTTAAGGAATAATCAAAATAGCAGAATTATCTCATTTAACAGTCAAAAATCTCATAAATCATAAAATTGACTAGTCATTATTTTAAAACTTTGAGGAGTTAGAAAATGATATATACTTCAGCATGAATTTAATCAAAAGTAATTTTTGGACTGACAGCTCATAAACAACAGGTGATATTAACAACCACTTAATAATATGGTCTATTTATCTGGAACATTTAGTGATGCAGATTGCACAATCCTGGCATGTAAGTGTTATGGATTTATTTTTATCAGGCAGATATCAGATGTAAAAGATAGCATGTTCAAAAATGTCTATGTAATTCAATTTTTAAACTTCAAAATGCATTTTCCACATAAAAATATGTAAAAGGATTAACTCAAAAGGTGATCCAAAATAAATGCAAAACAATGTTTGTGGTTGGATTTATTGAGTACTTCTATCTGAGATGGCAATGAAATGCCTCCTTTTATTGCAGGTGTCAATAAAAAAGCAGCAATTTTTGTTTTTCTGATCTGTCCAATTCCCAGTTAGACCAAGAATTCCTCTAATTTCATGGTTTTTCTGACAAAAAAGATGCATTCAATTGGGCCAGTGGTCTCCAAAACTAATTGTGCATGATAATCTATTATCCTAGTAAGTAAATATATTAAAATCATTTGTTATCCTTTCTGAAGTGTCTATTACATGTATATTTATGAACGTATGGTGCATTTGCATCATATATGGAATAATGTAAATATTTTATATATCATAACAATCTGTTCATTTTTATAACTTGTTTTGCTTTTTTTGTATGCAAAACAAGTTTATATAGTGTGATGATTTGGAGGTTTGGTGACCCCATTAAAGACCATGTTCTTAAAGATGATCCATTCCTGTGGGTGTAGACCTATTGAGAGTGAGACCTTTTATTAGGTTATTTCAGTTGAAGCAGGCCTCAAGTTGGTCTTAATCCTCTTCCTGGAGTCCCTTATAACAGAATGAAATGGAGACAAAGAACAGGAGCTGAGAGAAGGTCCCACACAGAAGTTTGGAGAAAAAAATAAAAACACAGAAGTAGAGAGGAAGCCACCGATGCCAGAAACTGGAAGCCACAAAACCCAGAAGAGAAGGGAGAGCCCAGCAGATGCCATGTGCCTTGTCATGTGATAAGAGGAGCTGAGGATCACTGCTAGTCTCTGGGGAGTAAGAATTGCCTGTTGATGCCTTGATTTGGATGTTTTCCCAACCTAGAAATGTAAGTTTGTAAGTTAATAAATTCCCATTGTAAAAGCCAACCCATTTCTGGTATATTGCATTGCATCAGTACTAGCAAACCAAAAACAGATCTTTTGGTTAAGTTGACACATGAACCTAACCATCACATATACACCTGGGTTAGGAGACCTTGGGGCAAATATTCTGAAAAAATGCTGCAGTAATAATTTTAACAGTTGAGAAATCAGTGTTCCCAGTAACTATAGGATTGATGCCAACAGCAACATACTTTTGATACAGATAAGACTATGATTTCTTAAATGTTAAGACATGCTTGGGTGTCATTTAGCAGCCTTTTTTCTTTTGTTATTGTAGGTGGTGGTGGTTGGTTGGTTTTGTTTTCACAAAAGAATTTTTTAGGAATATAAAGTAGAATAGAATGGATTAAAGTGGCTTAACAGCGTAAGTATACGAAATAGCAAGCTTTGGGATTGTAGAATAGATCTCAGCCCACTATGTGTTTTTGTCAATATTTGATGCAGAGAAAGGAAACAGAAAATGTTAATGACATATTTACCATTATCATTTAGCTGAAGTAGCAAATTGACACCACTATCAATCCCCAGAAGTCCTTCTGATGACCAGTTCTCCAAGTATTGTGTGTGTATAATCCCTGCACCATCTCTATCACACATACGGTCCTTCAAATTTTCAACCTAACAGAAGGAAAATAGAAAGTTTTGTGCTAGACTATTATAGAGACTATCAGTCACTAGATATATCCTGATCTAAATTTAGGCCAACAGGTACTTAGAAATGCTCTGGGACCATTTACTAAAGAACATTTTAGGGGAAATATCTTATGCAGCCCATATATTCAGTTTATAACTAATTAGTCGCACACTCTTTCTCTGTGAGCAGAGAGAATTAAAATATTTAAGCTACTTTGCATTTCCATCTCATCTACCAGGTGTTTAGGCATCCTGCTGGAGCTTGAGGACCCTATTCGCATGTATTATAAAGTTTAAGTATTCATACAGCTGTGGATACACTTGTCTTCTTTTTACATATTCAACTAAGTTTCCTACCCTCTTTCTAAATGCTGTAATTGCATCAGGCATAAGGGATACAAGGAATGGAACCTTGAATGAAGCAGTACTCTGTATTTGCAAATGTAAAACAGATGTGCAGTAAATACTGTGAGCTGTGAATCAACAGGACACCTTAAAAATACAAAAGAATGAATGAAGAAATAAGTGTAAATGATTTTTGCTAAATATTTCATCAGTAATGGAGAAGTATAACTTCTTTACAGGTCTTAAAGAATAGTTTTTCACAAGTTTTACCTATTATCACAGAGCAGGAACTAACCTACAAACTATAAATACAAGCAAATGTTAGCAAAGAGGAGATACACAGATTCATAAAAATTGAATTTCAATATATTTAAAAGAATTTTTGAGGCCCAAAATAAAAGTAGGAGAGCAATTATATAAAACAAATGTAATGGTTTTCACAATGCATTACTAATCTCAAACTATTTAAATGATACAATTTATATTTTGTTATAAACAAACTTTAGAATAGGAAATATATTAAACAAAAAACATCATATTTTAGGGAAACTATTTCATGTTTACAAAAGCATTCGCTTACCCTCTACTTCTTAAAACTTGAGAAAGGCATCAGGCTTCACTGAACAACTCACGCTCAGAGTCTTCTCTCTCATCACTTCATTCAGTCGCTAAGACCTATAGAAGCTACACCCAAACCATTTCCATCAAATGTTTCCAAGCTTTCCATTGCCGTTGGTTGAGATAGTAGCAATACATTTCTTAGGTGCTTAGACTGCTCTCTTAATTATTTCTATACATTTGTTTTCTTTCTGCATTTAACCATATAAAAGAGCATCACGTGTTTAGCATTCTTCAGCTAAAACTTACCAGTCTCTTTGTTCACAAGTCTTTATTTGCTCTCTATTTCCATGTGAGTAATTAAGTACTAACGTCTTTACCATAATTTAGCACATAGTATCTATCTGTATCCCAAAGTTTCCAATATTGTAATTTATATATTATGCATTCTGGTTAGAATGGCTGGATATTGTCCTCGAAGATAAGTATTTCTTACTGACTTTTGAAGATATTTTTGTGTTATTTCGATATATATTAGTCTCTTCTCCTTATCCAACTTCTATATAGCTCTTCTATTAAGCAGAGATATTAACATATGCTGTTTATGTTCCCAAAATAGGTATCATCATCTATATGTATAATAAAAAAGTCACCTAGCAAATTGAAAATTTTTAAAAAATAAACTCGTACACAGATGTAAAGCAAAATTGTAATGTGACATTAAATTATATGTATTTTATAAGTTTTTAAGTATGAGATCTCTATTAACTACTGAAACATGTTTTCCACATTTGTTTCTACTGAGTTTTTTCCACTCTACTTTTTTCTATTTGATTTTTCCAAATTTTAAATCTTAATTTATAAGGGTAAAATTTTGCTGTGGTTTTTAGTCGGGTGCCATGTATTATTTTTTGGTATGAGGATAAATACATTATTGCATATTATAGGATGCTAGATGTATGCATAGAAAATTAAGAAGAAGAGCAGTATTTTTTTTTCACCCTAAGCTGTTCAGATTGTGTTTCTAGTTTACTATCTATTGAAAATTTAGTTTTTTTAAACAGCAGCAATTTTATAACATGTCATGATTTGTGGATCAGGATATGGTCAGAGCCCTGCTGGATGTGTCTTCTGTTTTATTTGTCCTCAATGAAGGTCACACAATAGAGGTTAGCTGGCTGGTGAGCTGTCCTGGAAGTTCTAAGGCAGCTTCTCTTATATAAATGGTGGCTTGGTGTAGATGAAGTCAGGGAATTCACAGTCACCAGTTAAGTGGTCATTGCCCAGACCTCACTTACCCCTTCCTTCTTCTCTGGGGAAGTCACACACATACAATAAACAGCCATTCTCTGGCCTTCCACTATCCCAATCTCCTTTTCTATTGTGCTATTTCACAGCTAGGGTAGAGGTTAAGGGTAATGAAATGGTCTGGCCAGACATTTAATTGAGCAACCAGGAACAAAAGCAGCCCCAGATGTGTATCAGAACAGGAATCATCATTGTCAGGTCCCCTCCCCCTGTGACGGATAAAAACACACTTAAGCAGTATACATTTGTCACTCTTCCCTGAAACAAAATGAGGTATATGGAGCTGCACTCTATCAATCCAACCCAGAACAGTTTTTGCCCACCCCAGTGAACCAGCCATAATGGGATTTCTTTCCTAGCACTTTTGGACTTTTGTAAGTGACAAGGAGATTATTTGCCCTTCCTGGAATATTCTGTGCAAGAAACAAAAAGATAATTGGTTGAAAATTTCTGTTGTGCCCTGAACCTGTGTTCCCATGGTACACCATTTTAGGAACTCACTCCAGAGATGATTGTAAGGCTTAGCTTAATTGAAACTATTGATTGGAATGCCTAAACATGACCTCTCCCAGACTGCAGTCTCAGGATATTTCAAAAATATTGTATTTGATTTTAGATATTACAGAGTGAAGTTTCCTTCACTCATCAGTATCTAAAATATCCCTTACAAGGCCCCAAACATTTCATCCCATTACAGCATTTATCAAAGTCCACATCTTAACATATAAACCAGACCCAGGTGTTGATGGGAGGATCTGTGGGTACTCCTCTCAGGAACAATTCTTCTCGGTCTTTAGAGCTGTGAAATAAAGAGGCAAGTTATCTGCATCTCTCCCTTGAAACCAACATACAGTGATGACACAGGAGACGGTAACTTTCATAGAAACTCCCATTCAAAAAAGGAAAACAGTGAGAATATAGCAATCATAGGTCCACCATAATTATGAAACCTTAGTGGGAATATGTTATCAGTTACTTGACTAGGGCTTCCTGGGAATCATTCTTTACATATTTTGACCAAAATCTATGCACTTTTTTTTTGCTTCCTGAATCATTCTTATTATTCCATAAGAAATAACTCATGCTTACAGTTGAATAGCCTCCATAGGTTGCTTCCTGCCCTTAGATATTTGGTGACCCCAAAGGATTTATTAAATTTAAAGTACCTTTTTATCTTTCAGTAAAAGCTGATGGTGCTTCAATAATAAAATTCCCTTCAAAACATATGAGGTTAGAATGCCTGCCTTTCTTGCGGGAGACCTGGGTTCGATTCCTGGACCATACACCCAAAAAATCAAACATAGGAGGCTACTCACAATCTTATTGGGTTTCTCTCCATTTGATGATACCATGCCCTGAAACCTCTTTGAGACTTTTTCATTTATAATGTCTATGTCCCTTTAAATCTTTCTGAAATCTCATTAAGAGATCTTGCCACAACACTCCTCATATAATTTTTAACCTCTATTTCTTACTTTGGGAGTGAATTTAGAAATAATAAAAAAATTCATTGTAAAATCATCAAGTCCAGCTTAATTTATCTTTCCCTTATTTTGTTCGAAAAATTGCTCATTTTTTTTAGTTCTTCCAGTCTCTATTCATATATTATCAGAAACAGCTAAAAGAAACCAGTTGGTCTTTTAAACTGCTTGGATATCTCCTTAGACAAATCCACCAGTTAATTATGCATATTTTCTATATTTGTTATTACTGCAAGTGGCAGAATTGCTCTAACTTTGCCACAACATGACAATCTTCACCTTTTCTCTAGTGACCAATAATAATGAAAGTTGCCTTATTTTCCTGTCAGCATTTTCAGTAGTCTCAACAGTGATTTTTCATCTTTCACTAACAATCTTTTTGAAATCCTCATCTTTTACTTAAAAATCTCTTCAAGGCTCTTCCAGCTTCTTCCTGCTTCTTAGTCCCAAAGGCAGTGTTACATATTTTAATTTTCTCTTTCCAAGCATCCTCTGTGCTACCAAAATCTAAGCTGGTTTTCAATTGCTCTGTAACAAACTATATCAAAATGTATTTGCTTATAACAGCAAACATTTTATTATGTGTTATAATTTTATGATTGTAATTTGGGGAGGACTTTACAGGGTGTTCTCTTGTTCCATGTGGCATCCACAATGGTCTCATAATGATATTCAACTGGTCTATGGGTTCCTCTGGTTTGTTCAGATAGCTTCATTCATGACTGGCCCCTCTGCAGGAATGGGTAAATGACTAGGCTCAAATGGAACCACTGACCAAAGCCCTCATGGATGTCCTTTCCACCATTGCTTTATTTCTGACTCAAGGCTCCCAGAGAAGATTTTCTAAGAGACCTGGGCTGGGGGTGGTGGACTGCAGGTCTTCTTATGGCTTAGCCTTGGAAGTCCAGAACGTTTCTTCTTCCACATTATGTTGGTCAAGTAGCTCATGAGGTCCAACCAACATGTGAAGAAAGAGGAATTAGAGTCTACATCTCAGTGAGACAAGTCATAAAATCTTACTGCCATATATAATCAACAATATAAGCTATGGGCTCAAATACTTGCAAATTCTTTACGTGTTAAATATTGTGGCTGTGTTCCCTCGGAATCAGACTCTGAGATGAAGACAAAAGGATTATTAGGGAGTGCTTTGAATAAACATCTCTAGAATTGACTGGGAAGGAAGCAAAAATTAGTGGAGGGAGAAGTTGAACTGTGGTGTAATCTCAATGAGCGCCTCAGCTGACCCTATAGGAATTCAGTAAATGGGCTAACTTTTCAGAGGTGCCTGAAGTTGAAGGATTAAAGTCAAAAGTTATCTGCTGGTAGCACTCCAAGCAACTGTGGTAGTAAGTTATTCATTTCTGAAGTGGAATCATAGTCTTGTTCACATTCAAAACATATTGACTATACAATTTATCTAAAGAGATAAAAGTGCTACTGTCTAAAACACTCAGCAATAATAATTGAATAGGTAATAATAAGCCAAGTGAACAGGTACTTAAATACCAATATGTATTTTTAGAATATGTGTAATTTAAAATAAAGTTAAGATTTACATATTCAAATGCCAACATTTATAACTAAAGCCATTATGATAATGTATTGACTTAATATGTCTCAATCTATCATATAAGTTGTAATCAATTACCATAGTGAAACTAGTTCATTTAAAACTCCATTATTCATGAACTTTAGCTAAGTGAGGAAGACTGGATTATTTATTTGTTTTCTAAACCCATTAATAATTACTTTTTATTTCTTTTCCTGATTTATCTTTGCTTTTACAATATAAAATAGTGACAAATATGCAAACCAAAAGGTAATCTTGATTAATACATTATTTTCTTTCTATTTCCTAAATTTGATAGTTTTGATGCATAAGTAGAAATCTGCTAACCAGTTAACAGCTAACACTGAATATACAAGGTGACACAGATGAGCAGTGATATATTAATCAAATTGTACAGTGGCTGAGGGGGGGAGCAAAAAACTTTGCTTTTCTAACCTTATATTCTCAATCCTTAAAATTCCTGAAAAATCATTTTACCAACCAGGAGTGACATTATAATTTTTCATTTCAGAGAAATGGCCAAGCGTTTATTCAGAAAGTATAAGGATAATTTCACATGTAATCCTAATGCAGTCACCATTGCCTTATTTACAAATTTGTGCATACTCTTAAGGGACGGAAATGACTTTGGGCAAGTAGACTTTTGAAAAAATACAACATGATACGCCATCTTGCTAAGGAAGAAAGAATAATTTGTTAATAAATAGAAGGTAACTTGACATAGCCCAACAAATTGTAACTCCCTTTTGATGAAGCCAGATGTGTGTGTGCATCTGTATGTTAAAATTAGAAAGCAAGATTATTTTAAAGAATGACATAACCAACTAACTAGTTAATTTTTAATGTTTTCTTTTTTTAATTGCTATCAATAGTTTGACACCATTACAGATGTTAATTTTCACTAAAACTGCTTTAACTTTGAAAATAGAAGAATGTTACTGTCCAGTCTAGAGAATTATATATCTGAGACATCTGAGTTATATGGAAGGAGTTCTGGACTTTGCTTTTTGGACCGACTCGAATTGCTAAGCAGCAATTTGAAATGTATCGCATAGGCTAATCCCTCCACTCTAATTGCATATTTAAAAATACTAATTTTATAAACTTGGCATGATTGACTTTGCAAATTCAGTCCTTTCTGTGCTGAGGGATGTCATATCTAGGACGTTGCTTTCCTGCATTTCTGTCCCTAGGTTCCAAGTCTTCTACTAAATCCTGAATGTACGACATGTTTGCAAACTAGGTCAATAAATCATTTGAGATTTATTTATTAACATGAATAAGATTTTCCAGCTCTTTCTCAAACTTGAAATATCAGGGTTAAATGCAAATATGTTTTAATTGAAGGCATTTTTAGTTAAGTTTGATAATAGAAGCTAAAATGGCACCCATCTTTATTTCTCTGAAATGCACTCATATTTCAAATTTTAAAAATCTTGTCATTTAATACAAGCACTCAATTTCTTTACTGAATTTATGTCATTTCATTGAAAGGGGATAACTGCACAAGTAGATTGTAAAATTAGGGGGAAATTATAATGCTTATTATGCCAACAAATTCTGTTTTATTTTTCAATACTGATGCCATTTATTTCGTAATTTAAACAACACTTCATTTTAAAGGATATTTAATCCTTTTTTATTTCAGTAAATTGAATTATTATATGAAAATATACACAGGCATGTAACAGTACATGTCTTTAAGTCAGTAAACACAAAATCATCTTTAGATAAAAATCTCTCACTAAAGCTCTGCTTGATTAATAAGGCATGTGACAACTTTTCCACAAGCATCCATCCATACATGTAAATCATTATGCTAAAAACATAATGGATGTCTTCATCAGAAGGTAATCAAATTTACCATAATCCTTCTTTGAACCATTTATAAAAAGAAAAATTTCTATAACTGAGTAAACTGATGTGTTTAAAGACTTTTCTTATCAGCATTATTAAGGAAAAGCAAAGGGATATTAAAAATATAATAATAAAAGTGGGCTCAAACCCATAAGAACAGAGGATAAGAAAAAGCAAGATACACATGGACAAATGTCAACACATTTTGAAAAATTGGAAATTGGAAAAAATGTAGTGTTTTACTTAGAAGACTTTATGTGCCTACATGGTAATGGTCTGGAGAGAGAGCTTCTCTTGTGAAAGAACCAAGTTTGTTTTAAGGGAGACCAGAAAGGCACTAACAGAGCTTAGAGTAATCAGGTCAGGGGCATTGTGGAAACTGGTGGTGGGAGCAAAATCTGAGGAATTTATTAAAAGTAATCCTGCTTTGGGGCTAGCAAAGCTGGCCTCTCCCCAACATATACTTCAGGCAGAAGTATATGTGTAGGGGGAGTGGTCTCCTGCTGAAGAAAATGGTAGACTCTTCTTTTGGTGAAGCTGCAAACATTGTTGACTGAGTGAAGTCCAGGAATGAAAAAAGGGATGACTAAAAATTGGCGTATCTAGGTGGGCTCTCCTCCATCCCTTTCACTCTTTTTACTCCAGAATGCTGAGATTCAGAGGCATTCCTACCTTGTAAGAGAAATTATGTGGTGCCTGTAAAAAGATACTTAAGTACTTAAATTTGGAAGGAGAGTGCACACAGACTGACTGCTATCTGATCATATGATTATTTATAGATTACTCTAATTGCATATTAATCCTTAGTATTTTCATTTATTAATTATGATATGTATCAAATGAACCCCTTCTCTTCCCACTCCTGTTGAATGTCATAAAACTATTATGATTTATACTTTTTCAAAATAACACAACCATTTGAAATTATTTTCATTATTCTTTTTTTATTTGCTTACACTCTCTACCCCATTGTGAAACAAGCTCCAGGAGTTAAGGGACTCTGTATGCCTTATTAATAGCAACACTATCTATGAGCACTCCTCTGGGATGGAGAAGTAGAGTGACAATTACTTGTGGATTACAGGGAATGGTACTAGGTGGGGTTGAACGAAGAGAAAGAGTTGGTCTTGTAGATCTATTGATAACAGAGAATTCAAAGATAAATAGGAAAGAACATGCACAAGTTCTGGGGCATGATCCCACAGATAAAAGGTCTCTGTAGACTGAGTAGCATGAAAACAAGTAGAAAAGAGGTAAAGAGAGGCCAGTTCATTTGGGTAGACATCTCATAACACAGAAGTTATTGTCAGGCTTGAATTTATTCCTGTTTTCTTAAAACAAATATTAAATTATAATGTTATTGTATTTATGATTTTATTACATTTGCTTCACCACTCATATTTGAATATCCCCTTTATCATGTATCTAACCAATGCAGAAAATTGCTTTGTAGCTATAATATGAGCATGTAAAACACCTACTTTTCCCTTTAATTTGGACTTCCTCCCCCCAAGGCAGAAATATATTCTATCTCCTCTTATAAAATTTCTTAGGATAGGATAAATTGGTTGTGACAGCATACAATTATCATTCCACTAATCCATTTGAGGCAATATTCATAGCAGACATGTCCCTCTCTATTTTTTTTTGTTGTAACATCAAGTTGCATGCTGGTTCAACTTCTGGAAAAAAAAAAATTATCACTGTAACTTAACAAGTGTTACAGCTTCTTTTTTTTTTTTTCAATAATGTGAAAGTTATGTTCTATGGAAGATGCACAGTAGGCATGTCCAGATAGGAAATACTTAAGAACATGCACACTTTTTATTGCATTAATATTTCCTAAGAGAGGAAATATAATGAAATGCATTGTGTCTGTTAAGGAGTCTTCATGTCTCTAAAAGGGAATATGGACAATGGCCATCTCAGCCAATACTTTGCTGTGATCTGCAGTGTGAGGACCTGAGGTGGTCATTATAACAAATAGCATTCCTTGTTCTTTACCAAAGTGCAATATGTGGATTATTATTGCAGAGCTGAAGGTGAATCTACAGTGTGTCCTGCAATCTTTATCTGAAGCTAGAAATTCCAGAACTATCCTCTAGGACAGAGGTTCCCTGTCCACAGCCCATGCCATGAGTGCCATCATTACGGTAATATATTGCCTGTTGGTCTCCTAAGCAAAATCTGCCTCAGAGACAGTAAGTATAATAGTTTCGTTTTTCTGAATCTCTCTGGAGCCAAATTTCAGCTCTTCCTAATATGCAATTTTCAGACTCAGGTTCTGAAAAGACCGACAAAATGGCAGGATATAAAAGAGCTCACATCAAAGCCCATATCTAATGATATGAGTATTGCCCTAAGGATTAGCTTGCCTTCAAGGGAGAATATCAGAGTAACTGGAAGATTTTTGACGTGTATGGTAATGTATATGAGACTGATCTACGTCCATGGATCGCTGGGGTTTTCTACTTGGTGCATCTATTTTTATAACCTTATGAACTAATATAAAGCATTGTCCAGAGTGCACTTTTTTCCTTGTAGATTTTGTGTTAAAATTGAGGCAGACATTTACAACTGGGGGAGTGTGTTTTGTGAAAGTAGTTTCTGTTATGTAAAGAATAATTTTAGAAACTGAGCCAGAAGTAAAAAAAATGCCCAAGAAGCTACGTAGTCCAATTCAAATGATCAAAGTCCTGGCCAATCTTTCCATGTCACAATTTATGATTTTCAGCGTTCCTTACTCTGAATGGCATAATTCAGAAATGTTATACTATGGAGGCAAAACACAAGATTCCATGGTGAAAAGTAAAACTTTAGTCAGCTAAGAGTGACAAATATTTTTGATATTATAAAATGCAGCTATTCATTAAGCAAACATTAAACTTATGAAATGGATAAAATGCTGTAAACTCTCCAGGTCATGAAAATCTAATTGAATAAAGAGTGATTATGATTTAGTCAAAGAATTTTAATACACAGTGGTAAGAGAAAGCAGTAAAAGAAAGAAACATGCAGACTTTTGGCATTCTAATATTTGCACACATTTTACTTTATTTTATTTTTCACTACAGAATCCAAAATGGCTTTATTAAAGTGAACACTGAATTAATCATTTAGGCAAAGTAATAACCATGACTAATGCTTGAAGACCCACATCTACACTCATAGCAAATATGCCCATGAAGTTCATATATGGTCAGCACAATTTGTAACTACAGAACTTCCATTTGCCTAACTCTCTGGAAACTTGTGAGGGAACAAGACTTGCTGCCACTTCTATAGCCACTCCACTTTCTATCCAGCCTTGCTAAGCCTGCACAATTAATCATTCTCAGAAAATAAAAACCGAACTTCTTAGTGAGGCGTACTCTAGCCACAAACTTTTTTATCTATTGGATCATGCCTCAGGATTTTTGTATTTGCTTTCTTACCGAGCTTGACCTGTTTCCTACTCACGTTTTTGCAAAACCAGATCCTTCTCTTCATTCAGGCTTCAACTGAAATGTCACTTCATTTTAGGAATCTTTGATAATCTGTCATAAATTATCATCCCCTCCTTTCACCCTAGTTTTACCCTATCACAATTTTCTGTATTACTTTTTTTAAAGCAATACATATATTTCAAATTATTTCCTTGTTCATTTGATTACTTGTTTATTATATCTACCACCACAGAATAAAAGTTTCAATAGGACCCCAGGATGTTCTTATTTATTACAACAGCATACATATAGAATAGTTACTCATAAATATTTGTTTTAGAAATGAATATCTATAAACTTTGTTTGGGCCCAAACCATGTTCATGCAAAGCACAGGTCAGTGCTGCTGCAAGACGAAAAAACAAGCCAGGCATAGAGGAAAACATAGATTTATTAGTACTTACAAACAGGAGAGAGTCTCCAGTGGTGGCAGTCCAAAAGGTTAGTGCTCCGCAGAGGGGCAGGAGTGCAAGGGGCAATACGTTTATGATTTTACAACAAAGACATTCCATATAGTATGAAGACAATGGGCCTCTAGTATAATCATGAAAGAGACTTAGGACCTTTTACTAAGATTAATGTTTAAGACTAAGAAACAATCAGTGTCATTTTATGTTTGTGATTACCTACTTCTCCCTTTGGGGAGATTGTTTTCTTTCTTGACCTTTGTCCTGGTTAAGAAGGCTGTTAGATGCTTGAGGTTTCTTTACCATTTAGGAGACCCTGGGAATCCACGCCCACGTAACATGTTGCATTGATCATAGGACAAGCACTGCATCCATATACCACAACAACAATATAAAGACAACAGAATAGTAATAAACCAACACATTGACAGATAACCCTACAAAGAAATATTGCCAAGGCTTAGTAAGAGATTTAAACCAAGCAGAAAGGAGGTCAACAGATAATTGATCAATACTGTGTGTGTACTCCTGTAGGAGATCTAAAGCTTGTGAAATATTATGTGTGAAAGATCAGTAGGATACACGCATTGTATGTTTATGAGGCACTGTTTCCACCCTGTGCCACACTTAAAATGTCTAAAACCATTATATATATATATATATATATATATATATATATTTTTTTTTTAATGGGCAGGCATCAGGAAATGAGCCTGGGTCTCTGGCATGGCAGGTGAGAATTCTATCACTGAACCATCATTGCCTGCCCAAGCCATTCTATTTTATAAGACTACTTTCGTGATTGGGTTGTCATGTCATTTAACAATGATATTGCCAACCTAGATTCATTAAGCACATGAGCTTTATGATTAGCTAAAGTTGTTACATACTTTTTGGTAACCATCACAACTCTCCCTGGGCAAGAATAATAGCTAACGGATAAAACCATCATGTGGTATTCTTCACTTGATCTCTAGAGTTAATGATTTCCCAGTTGCTAGGAGTGTGTGCGAAAGGATCACATAATGTGGCAGGGACATACAGCTGCCTCCATGTACAGTGTCCTGTCCAATTGTAAGGTAAATAGGGCCATCCATATTGTCCACAGGTCCATAGTCAACCCCCCGGGCAGACATATGCTCCACGTCTGTGGGAGGCATTTTGCCATTGGAAAAGGCTATCATTTTATAGCTTAATGGTAAAATTATATACTTCTGAGGTTAACCATCCCATACCTTGGCTCCCATTAAGATATTCTAGGCAGATAGGGACAATATGGTATAAGGTCTCTGTTTCCACTGTCAGCCATCCTCACCCATTTTGCACAGTATACCTTAACATAAGTCAGGGCTTATGTACTTGTTCCCTCACAAGGCAAAAAAAAAAACATAAGCTCAAGTCTCATTATAAGACAGTAACTGGATTTCAGTCTGAAAAAAAGTAGAATTTGTCATTGTGTTGAGTTTTGCCATGTCAACAGGGCATTCCCTGTAATCAAGTTAGCAGGAGCTATGGTCCAGGGAAGGCCAGAAACCTGAGAATGGTAAGTCTGCACAAACCTAACAGTGGGTTCAATTATAGGCATGAATTACCACTAAAGCCCACTGTGGAAAGGTGAGTGCTAGGGCACTATGGGCAAAAAGGGAGATGTTTATTGGGAAAAATAATGGGTAAATCTGTTGATCTAATAATATACATGCAAGAGTTCCATCTATAGATAGTAAGGTACCAGGCAGATATTCTCACCTGATAAGTCTTGGAGAGTCCTCCACTGTGATACCAATAATTAGTCTAGGCATAAGAAGAGCCCACATAGTTATGCATAAAGTTTCCTTGGAAATAGGAGGCCCCATATTGGTGACAAAAATTTTAACAGATTTATTTTTGTATAAATTATGCCTGCATGACAATGTTTTGGGTGTCTCCTATTCCCCATGGGCTAAGATTCCTAACCAAACCAGTTGCATAGGCCAGCACCAAAGCCAAACAACCTCATTTCCCCCATTTGTATGGTCTGAAGCACAGGCAACAATAAATTATTATTATTTCCCTTTTAGCCTGTAAACCAACGGCTCTTTCTACTGGTTTGAAATTTGTCATGTACCCCTAAAAAGCCATGTCCTTTAATCTTCATTCAATTTTGCTGGGTGGGATCTTTTTTGTTTCCATGGAGATGTGACCTACCCAATTGTGGTGGTAATTTTTGATTAGATGGTTTCCATGAAGATGTGCCTCCACCCATTCAAGGTGGGGTTGCTTCCTGGAACCCCTTAAGAGGGAGCCATTTTGGGAAAAGCTTCAGAGCCAACAATGTTGAGACCTTTGGAGATGCAGAAGGAAAATATCCCTGGGGAATCCTTACGAAACAAGAAGCTGGGAGAGAAAGCTAGCAGACATAGCTATGTGCCTTCCCAGCTAACAGAGGTGTTCCAGACAGCATCAGCCTTTCTTGAGTGAAGGTAATCTCTTGTTGGTGTATTAATTTGGACATTTTCATAGCCTTAGAACTGTAATAAATTAATACACTTAATAAATTCCATTTTTAAAAGCCATTATATTTCTGGTATATTGCATTCTGGCAGCTTCAACAAGTTAAAACACCCTTTTATTTGTTTTTTTATATGCATAAAAGACTCCTTATTTTTGACTATATGCATTTGGCAACAGTATCAGTTTGAAAATAATTTTGAAGAAATTAAATCTGAAAAGAAGAATAAACTGAATATGAAACTGAAAATGAATAAATGAATTCCACATCTTTTCCTGAAAAAAGGGAATGGCCTTTACTAGCAGTCATATTTGGTTTGAAGTTCACCTTCATCTGCTGTGTGATTTGAAAAAGTTATCCTTTATCAATCTATCTCCCATATGACAAGAAAATGTTGTAATAACACCTTTCCCATTTGTGAGAATTAAATGAATAGCTTATGTGAAAATATATATCAAAAAGCTTTCTGATACAGAATTGATATTCAATAAATACTCCCTTCTTTCTTCTCTTTTGCCTAATCCCTCAGGCTAAGTAAAGTTCCAAATTCAGCTAGAGTTGAGAATTCTAATTTGCATTAGGCCTTGAGGGTGATGCTTAATAAGCCTGAAGGTAAACCATTTTGCCTTGGGCCTCCCAGGAAAGTATCATTTTTAGATGACTGCCTTAGAAATATTGGAGCTATAAATTTAACTGCAAGAAGGGAATATTCATTAAGTGAGTATCTACATCTCAATTTAAGAAAACTAATTGATTTGTGATGAGAAAAAGCTACTGCTTGAATTTCTTTGGTTTTAAAAGATATACTGCATCTGTAAAAATGCTTAGAGAAATCATGAATATCAGTGAAGTCTCCAAATTATTTTCATGCAGTAATATGCTATATTTTGTTTTAACTATTGTATAGATTTCCTTATGTTTAAATATATTACTTTTTTTATTTTAATGCAATGTTTTTGTTTTGCTTGCTCTCCTTTTTTGTTAATCTTAAAGGATTTACTCATTTTATTATTCTTTTCAAATAATTTACTGATTTATGTACCTGGCAAATTTATTTATTTCATTAATTTTTGCTTTTATTTGTATTTTGCTTTTCCTGCATTTGGTTATCTTTGCAGCTGCTTTTGTATTAAGATAAATACTAAGGTCTTTCTTCTTTAATAATGAAAGAGTCTTTAGACTTCAGAGCTTCTCCTGAGATTCAGTTTCGCCAAAGGCCTTGCTCGCTCCCTCCAAACAACGGCTTTTAAAGCACAGGTAAAGATCATTAATTAGATTAGATCAAAGAAAGAAAGTATCATGGATTTACTTGAGTCTCCATCTTCCCAACACTACTGAACTTGACCTTTCTCCCCCAGAAAAGAGGAAATGAGAATACGCAAAATACTGTGGAAAAGATAAGAAAAGTTACTAAAGATTTACTATTAAAAGAAGGCATAAGGCATCACATTAATAGAATGAAGAAAAAAACAAACACAGAACTATCTCGATTGGTGCAAAAAAGGCAGTAACAAAATTCAGCACCACTTCATGAAAAAAGCAGTTAGAAATCTAAGATCAGGAAAAAGTCAAGGATGCCCATTACCACTCCCACTACTACTGGAAGTTCTGGCTAGAAGGATTAGACAGGAAAGAGAAATTAAGGGCTTCCAAGTCAGAAAGGAAGATGTAAAACTCTCCATATTTACAGGCATTATGATATTATATGTAGAAAATCCTGAACAATCCAGGAAAAAGTTTCTAGAGCTAATAAACAAATTTAGAAAAGTACTGGGGTACAAAATCGACCCCCCCAAAAAACAATAGTGTTTTTACACATGAGCAGTGAACAATTTGAAGAATAGATCCAGAAAAAATACACTTAAAATAGCAACTAAAAATCAAATATCTGTGAATAAACTTAATTAAGAATGTAAGGATCTCTATACAGAAAACAACAAATCATTGCTGAAAGGAATAAATGAAGACCCAAATTAATGGAAGGACATTCCATGTTCTTGGAATTGAAGGTGAAATGTTTTTAAGACATTAAACAATTTTACCCAAAAGAATTTACAGATTCAATGCAATACCAAACAAAATTCCAATAACTTTCTTTACAGAAATGGAAAAACCAATCATCAAATTTATGTGGAAGGATAAAGGGCTCCAAATAGCCAAAAACATGTTGAAAAATAACAAAGGTTGAGGGCTTACATTTCTCAACTTTAAAATTAATTACAAAGATAAACCAATCAAAACAGCATGATACTGGCATAAGGACAGACATAGAGACTAATGAAATTGAATTGAGAATTCAGAAATAGAACTTCACACTTATGGCAAAGTTATTTTAGACAAGGGTTCCAAGTCCACTCAATAAGGAAAGAGATATCTTTTCAACAAATGGTGCTGGGAAAATTGAATACCTGTATGTAAAATAATGAAAGTGCACCCCTCCCTTACACTAAATGCAAAAATTAACTCAAAATGAATCAAAGACCTAAATTTAAGAACCAAAAAATTATGCAACTCCTAGAATAAAACAGACAGAAGCATCTTCTGGACGTTGTGTTGGCAATGATTTCTTAGACTTTATACTGAAAGCACAGGTGACAGAGAACCTATAGATAAATGGAATTACATCAAAATTCAAAAATTTGTATCAAAAAAGATCACATCATAAAGTAAAAACACAACCTACCAAATGGGAGAAAATGTTTTGAAGACAATATATCTGATAAGGGTTTATTATCCTGAATATATGAAGAAGTCCTACAACCCAACAACAAAAAGGCAAACAACTCAATCTTTAAAATGCACAAATGACTTGAAGAGACATTTCTCCAAAGAAAATATGAAAATAGTCAATAAGCACATAAAAAGATGCACAGCATCTTAACCATTAGGGAAATGCAAATCAAAACCACAATGAGATACATTTCACATCCACTGGAATGGCTATCATTAAATAAAAGCAGGAATTAATAAATGTGGAAGAAAATGTGGAGAAATAGTAATACTCATTGAAATAGTGCAACCACTGTGGAAAACAGTTTGATGGCTTCTCAGAAAGGGTAGAATTACCACACATCCAACAATCCCATTTCTAGATATCATGGTCAGGTTCATGAGTCAACTTGGCCAAGTGGTGGTACCTGTCCGTCTGGTTGGGCAAGTGCTGGCCTGTCTGTTGCGATGAGGACATTTCATGGAATTAAATCATCATCACGTCAGCTGCATTCACAGCTGATTCCGTTTGTAATCAGCCAAGGGGAGTGTCTTCTGCAATGAGTGACGCTTAATCTAAATCACTGGAAGCCTTTTAAGGAGGATTCAGAAGAGACAGGCTCTCTTCCTGCTTTAGCCAGTGAGCCTCTCCTGTGGGGCTAGTCCAGACCCTCCATTGGAATTGTCAGTTTCACAGCCTGCCCTGCTGTGACTCTGCATTCCCACGGTTACGTGAGACACTTTTACAAATTTTGTATTTGTGAGTGTTCCCTGTTGATTCTTCTTCTCTAGAGAACTCTAACTAATACACTAGGTATACATCCAAACATTTGAAAACTGAGACTTGAGATATTTAGACAATTATAATCACAGTGGCATTATTCACAATTGTTAAAAGATGGAAGCAACTCAAATATACATCAATAGATGAAGGGATAAACACATATGTTATGTACATTCAATGAAATATTATTGAGCCAAAATAGTCATGAATTTCTGACAAATGTGGATGAAACTTGAAGACATTATTTTGTATGATAAAAGCCAGACTTAAATGGAAAGATAATGCAGGACCTTACTGATATGAAATAATCAGAATAAGCAAATTCATAGAATCAGAAATTAGAATACAGTTACCAAGGGCTGGGTGAGGAGTAGTAATGGGAAATTAATTCTTAGCCAGTGCAAAGTTTCCATTTGGGATAGTGGAAAAGTTTTGGTAATAAATGGTAATGATATTAGTACAACATTGTAAATGCAGTTATTACAATTCAATTATATACTCGAATAACCCAGTATGTAAATTATGGACTATAATTAGCAGTATAATTGCCCTAGGATTATTTCATCAACAGTAATCGAGGTACCATACTCAGGTATTAATAATAGGAAAAACTCCATGAATATGTGTGTGGGTTGGGTGCTTATATGAGAACTCTGTATTTTCTACATGATTTTTCTGTAAACCTACAACTTCTTTAATGAAAAATATTAACTTAAAAGGCATTGAGGGGGGTTCAAGGGTTGTTCAGTGGTAGAATTCCCACCTGTCATGCAGGAGACCTGGGTTTGATTCCTGAAAACAAACAAGCAAACAAAAGAAAAAACAAACAAAAATTCAACAAGTGGTGCTGCAATAATGGGATACTCACATGGGAAAAGAATGAAATGTGACCCCACCATACAGCATAAAAAAGCAAACAAACAAACAAAAAACAGTATTAGTGTATTTCCATTAGTCTAATATATTTGGTAAAATGTTGTGCCTTGTAACTGGATTTCTAGCAAGCGCCACACCTTAGGGGATTCTGATGTAAGTGCATTGGAGAGCACACTTTGAGGAAACACTCCATTAAAGGACTGGACCCTTGGGAAATGTACTGTGTAAAATTCTACCCTAGAAATATTAATCTACTGGCTGAACATATTTGTAGACGTAGCAACAAGAAGCAAATTTCATATATATCTTAGTAGCTAAAACAATAAAATCATAGATTTTAAACCTAGAAAAATATGTACACATAAAAAATTTTAAATTATTATCCATAGACTTTTTTTCATTCCCTTCTTTACCTCCATAACATCTGATAGGATATAATACCATAAATATGAAAGCATGGCATCAAACTTTGAATTATTTGATAATGCATTATCCTTCATATCATTATTTCTTTTCTCGTTTTGCTGGTTTGAAATTGTTGTGTACTCCAGAAAAGCTATGTTCTAATCTTGAACCAATCTTGTGCTGCCAAACCTATTGTTTAGGATTTAAACTTTGATTGGATTGTTTCCGTGGAGATGTGACACACCCAATTGTGGGTGTGACCTTTTGATTAAATGGAGATGTGACTCTGCCCATTCAAGGTGGGTCTTAATTAGTTTACTTGAGTCCTTTAGAAGAAGAAAGAAACATTTTGGAGACACTCAGAAGTGACAGAGTCAACCTGAAACTCAGATGTTAGGAATTGCAGAAAGAAAATGCCCCCGGGAAAGCTATTTAGACCAGAAGACAAAGAGACCAGCAGACACCAGCCCTGAGCTTTCCTAGCTGACAGAGGTGCTCTGGACCCATCAGACTTTCTTGAGTCAAGTGTCTGTCCCTGGATGCTTTAGTTTGGACATTGTTGTGGCTTTTAAACTGTAAACTTGTAACTTAATACATTAACTCTCTTTCTAAGAGCTGTTTTATTCTGGTATATCGCATTCTGGTAGTTTTAACAAACTAAAACACTAGTATTTTGGTTTTGCTTAAGTACTTTATATATTCTTTTATTTTTCCCTTTACCTAGGCATTACCCAAGTCTATTTCATTAGGCTCCTATTGCTCCCTTTCTAAATTTCTTTGTCAGAATGATGACATCCAATCTTAGGTTAACTTTTCATTGATAAGCTTTATGGTGGTTTGCATCAATTATCACCAGCTTTTTTTACACTGGTTGATAACACACAGTGGTGGTTCAAGAAGAAATGTCCAAGGAGCCATATTTATGAGTGAAGTCTTCTAACATTGCAGGAGGCAAAGAGTGGGAGTGGACTGGCTAATAATAGAACTTTCAAACCATGGGTTGAAGTGAGTACTAAAGTGGATAGAGTTGAAAAGAATTTTCATGCACCAAGGAAGAGTGTGTGTGCTTGAGGACTGAGAATCCAAATGATTAGTCATTAAATGGGAGATTCTATAGATGGGGAGAGAACATTGCACGGGGCTTGGAGCTCCAGTGAAGGGAGTGTTATTAATAGAAAAAAGTAGTGGCCTGGAAGTACAAATATCAGAGATTCTTCAAGATTTATACTATCAAGAGTGTGATTTATAATCTGTAATCTAGTAAGAGGCCAGATGTTTACAAGGTTCTATCAAAGTCCAAAATACTATGAGACTATAACTCTTCTTATCAAACAGATAAGAAGATAAGATATCTTTATATTTATTTAATAAATAGAATCTTTATGCTTATTTGATTTGATTCCTTAAGGTTACTTAAGTATTAACCTTGATTAATAATTTCATATTGAAATACTGCATTGTGAATTTGATTTTGTCTAACTATACACAGAGTAGTAACCTGAAATGATTCTGCAGATGCACACAAATGGTGATGTTTCAGTACCAGATTTCAATAACAATTCTCTGAGAATCAATCCCTAAAACTGAAACTGAGTATCATTCTTCCACCCAAATGCCTCCCCCGCAAAAAAAGTCCATCATGTTTTTGACACATCCAGAGGCAAAGAATCAAACATTTAGAAGAGTCAAGGTCCAAAAAAATCCTTCCTATTTTACTTTTTTACTGATTTTAATATGAAATATTAAATTTCATATTTAATTTAATATTTGATTTAATATGAAATATTTAAATTGTGTAGTTAGAGCTACGGGAATCTAATCAAGCTTTCTATTTTCATCCCGCTGTGATCAATAAATGATCCTAGGGTTAGGCTCACCTGTCTACCTGCTTTTCTATTGGTCTAGTTGCTCTTTTATTTCTACCTCCATTCTCTCACATTTCTGCATTTTTTGCCTTTCAAATGTTGAAATTTACTTGAAAACTGAGAAATATCAAGCCATTGCATTGACAAGGCCTTTCATTTTTTAATATACTGTTATCACAACCAAGCACATTAAGGTCCTAGAAATGAGAGCTCAGGACAAGAGTGAAAATCCTTATATAATTTGTAAAACATAAGTGCTCTAAATTAGTGTACTATGTTGTGGAAGATGCCAAGAGAAGAAGCCATGTTGTCTGTGCTGAAAGTTTGTATTGTGTTTGAGACAATTTGTTTTCTGCTGTGATGCACCAGAGCACAGTTACTGTAAACAGCATGGCGCGTGGTTATTGGTCTTCTCCAGTTATTTGCTTTTCTGTCAGCAGACACTGGCAACGTGAAAAAAAAAATAAGTATTTGAATGGGAAGCAGCAAATATAAACTTAAATCCATTTTTATGACTACAGAGAACTGTCATTCACTATTAGAGACAAGCTGTAGCTATGTATGCAGAGTAAAGGCTTGCAAATAATTCTCCTTCCGTGGTTTTACATTGTACCTTTCTGTTTTTTCCTGTTGTGCCAGTTTGAAAATATTATGAACCCAAGGAGAGCCATATTTTAATCCTGATTCAGTACTGTAGGTTGGAAACTTTGATTGAATTATCTTCATGAAGATGAGACATGCCCAGTTGTGGGTGTGATCTTTTGATTAGATGGAGATGTAACTACCCATTTAAGGTGGGTTTTGATTAGTTTACTGGAATGCTTTACAAGAGGAAGCATTTTGGAAAACCTCAAAAACAACAAGCTGACAGAAACTTCAGAGCAGAGCTGACATTGATGCCAACACTTGGAGAACAGAGACACAGATGTTTGGAGATGCTTGGAG
>PVIY010006175.1:0-66559 GCA_004026745.1 Myrmecophaga tridactyla
GTTAACATACATTTTCCACATTTTAGAGTTTATAGGATGAAACATCATTTAATGAAGAAAACATTGTTATATACTGTAGTACTGCCTGCTAACTGCTATAGTTTTATATTTTTATTAAAATTTTTAATAATTATCAGGACTGTGCACTTTTAGCTATAAATTTGACTTGAAATTTGAAGCTCCAGAATTCTTCCAAATGGTATTATGTCCAAAAATTAAATTTAGAGTATACTCGCAATCTATTTAGATATTGAAAATATATCATTAAAATTATATTGTTATAATGGACATTAATGAGTAAATATTCCACATATCTTAAAAGTGTAAACTCCATATACTTTTAAATTTAATTTAAATTTTTGCCCATTAAGATGTAAAAGTATTATTCACATTCCCCCCTAAATGTCAATATTTTTCTCCCAATGTCTATTATTCGAAAGACTGCTACTTCAAACAATTGAAAGAAAGTTATTTGCATTCATACTCTGCTTCAAATAAATGCCAATATCACTAAAATAAAATATTCAGAAATAGGAAGCATGTCACCCTAAGTGAAAATTTCTCTTACATGAAGTATCAGGGAAAATTGCTTTACTTTAATACTTAACAGAAATGCATACATCCTTACCTTTGATTGAAAGTATTAGGGGCAAAATAACTTTGAAATAGCTTGGTTTCTTGCCTTTTGTTTTGCTTTTTCTTAGTAGTGTATATTACATCACTTATAAATTAACAGCAACAATTAAAATATTAATGATAATTCAGAAAGAAGAATTCTCATTCACAATAATATGCAAATACCATGTACTCTACCAATTTAGCTTTAGATGTGGAATATAAGAGCAAGAGAAAGCTAAAGATGTTGGTGGATATTGGCACCAATAGAATTCAGAAGCTTTAGTTTTTTGCTTTATTTTGTCTTTTTTTTCATTTTTCTAAAGTTTGATAATTTTTAAAAACATCTTATTTTATGGCTCAGCAATATATAATCATATAATTAAAAATATTATACTTAATGGTATTTCTCAGAAATATTCAAATAATATACAAATCCCAAGAATTGTGACAGGTCTTCTTAATTGTCTATGATGTATGCAAAATTTTAAAAACTAAAATTTTGAAAAGGAAAGCAGGCAATATTAAGAAATGATACTTCATGAAGTATAGTCAATTCATTATTATTTTAATTTCAGCATATAGTATGAATTGAATATAATGTCTATCCAACATGTGTTCTTGAGCTATATAACTCTTCATAAGTAAGCAGTTACAGGATAGAAATATGAAATCATATGATGTGCTGGTTTGAAACTGTTGTGTACCACAGAAAAGCCATGTCCTTTAATCCTCATTCAGTATTGATGGGTGGGATCTTTTTTACTGTTTCCATGGAGATGTGACCCACTCAACTGTAGGTGGTAAGTTTTGATTAGATGGTTTCCATAGAGATGCGTCTCCACCCATTCAAGGTGGGGTTGCTTACTGGAGCCCTTGAAGAGGGAAACCATTTTGAAAAAAGCTTGAATCAACAGAGTCCACACAGCCAGAGACCTTTGGAGATGAAGAAGGAAAATGCCCTGTGGGAGCTTCACGAAACAAGCCAGGAGAGAAAGCTAGCAGACATCCCCATGTGCCTTCCCAGCTGAGAGAGAAACTGAGCTTCATCGTCCTTTTCTTTGCAAGTAAGATATCTTTTTCTGGATACTTTAGTTTGAAAAATTCATGGCCTTAGAACTTTTAAACTTGCAACTTAATAAATTTCCTTTTTAAAAGCTGTTCTGTTTCTGGTACATTGTATTCTGGCAGCTTTAACAAATTAAAACAAGTGGATAAATTTAAGCAATTTAGAAGTTTCAGGATTATTTCCTTGGTACGTGCATAAATGACAACAGTCAATAATTTTTTAAAGAATCAATCCCTTTGTTTAACAAAAATTTTTAAAAATCTAGAAGTTATATTTGCACTGGAGTAAAAGTTTCAATTTTTCATTAAATTTATCAGATTAATAGTGCTAAAAGTTTCACCCTGAATTTGGAATACATATGCATGAGTATGAACACACATGTTGAGCAGTCAAAGACAAAAAATCCTCAGCAAACTTGATGGTGGTGACGTCATGGAATTTCTTTCCCTAACCTCACTCATTGGAATCATCTGCTGTTACATGACACACAAACATTATTGGGGCAATAGACTTGGAGTGGTTGGGTCTACTCCCTTGAAAACATGGTTTGACATTCCCTCTGAAGTCTTTTTGTTCAACTGTGGAATAGTTTGAGAATACTTAGCTCACTTGCGTATTAGCATAGAAATTATATTTGAGTCATAATATCGTTAAGTAATTCCCCTTTTCGCCTCTTGAAATAATGTCTAACTCATTCAGAAAGTTTGTATGTGCTAGGAACTATGATGGCCTCTGGTCTAATGATGATCTCATTAGATAAAGAAAAATGAATACATTTTTTGCAAGAAACTCATCATTAAAATGATGAAGTATACCAAATACATCAATTCTTAAAGCATGCATATATAAATACATGCATCATTGTAATCAATGAAACATAATTTTTCAGTGTTTGTATAACTAGAGGCATTCATTTCATGGATATACAAGAGCAATTTAGAATATATATCTGTCTGCACAAATTATATTCCTGGAGAGCCATTACTTATTATCTTAATCGATAAATTCCTAAAATTAACATTTCTATTACAATATGATGAAAGTGCATATGCAATCTTAAAAGCAGAAAAACAGCAATGAAAGCAAATCTAGGTAAAAGTAAATTTAGTCAGAATATTTCTATGGCTATTTTCTATTACTAATAGAAGTATAATTTTTTTAACATACCTCCAAATATTTCACTTAAATAAAATGCACAAGAAAACACTGCTCTCCTTGCCTGACATTTAACATTTGGAACAAAGCATTTGATGCCTTAAATTATACTACTTTCACTACTTCTAATGATTTATTTACTATTGTAAATTTCAAGTTTTCAAAATATCATAAAGACAAATCATTGCTGATAGAAATATTTTCTAAAGCAGATGACTTGGACATGTGGATCAATTCATAGACATCAAGAATTATCACAAGAATGGGGAAGAGGTTATACTCATTTTACAGTGAAATGCAGGCTGTGTCTACATAAGTATAGACATTGAATTTCCTGCTTATTCATTCATCACTCAATCCATACACCTACGGGAGGTCTTTCTGTGGGGTGACTTGAAAAAGTGAACGAGGAAAATAAAAGATCTGGCTACATGTGTCATAATTAGTATGACAGAGCTATTTCCATTGACATCAAGGACCTGAATTTGATGCCTAAAATCTACGGTCGATGTAAAGTTGAAGAATAGCTCAGTGATTAAAGATCCAGGGACATATCTGATGTCTTGGTGGGCCTTCTAGGCAGGTGTAAGTTTCCTGGAGACTATGACAGAAGTTGAAGTAGAGAAAATAACTGAACCAGATTTTAAGTATTGAGTAAGAAAAAAAGAGTAAATAGAAGATTGGAAAATGGAGCCAATATAGAAGAGAAGATTGGTAAAGGCTGATAGCAAAATCTCATATTTACAATTGTCTTTCTAAGATGGAGGGGGAGTGATAATTTTGGAGCAGCCCCAAGAGAACAAGGAGAAAAACGACTCTCTGCAATAATGATCAGCCTCTATAAAAAAATGTAGGGAAGTGGTATTTTCAGGGTACAGCTGTTTGTTAGAGAGTATAGAGAATATTCTAAGAGGTTGAGGATGATGGGATTTGACTTACCCAAAGCAGTACAGGAAGAAAACGTTACCAGGCACCTCTTGTGTTCTATTTCAAATGCTCTTGGATTTTCCTCTTATTCCTGTGACTTAGGATTGATTTCCATGCAGACTTTGACTAACGTCACGAAATGCAAGTTAAGAGCAGCTCACTTTGAACCTATACCACCTATTTCAATACCTCTTTCTGCATTGTAGCTTCTCTGACTCCCTGGCATGTGGGAAGCCTGTGGGAATCCACTTTGCACTCACGTATATGCAACCTTGAATTGCTGAGGGATTAAGACCCATGAAACCACATCTGACTCACAGGGTTGAAAGCCAATGGGTGGATGATACTGATTTCATAACACCCTTCAAAAGGCCCTGGGGGATCCAACACTATTTGCCCTGAGTGTGGCCAGCTTGCTAACCAATCTTGCAGTGACTTTACCTCATGCTCTCATGCCCCAATTCCTCAATTCTGCTCTTCATTACTTCCCTAATAAACCACCTGCATGCAAATCTTTATTTCCGGCCTACTTTGGGGGAACCCAAGCTAAGAAGAGAATTTAGGAAATAGTGGATGACTATATAGGCTTGGACAGTTGGTGGGGAAAGAGATGCATATTATAATTGATTTAGTTCTTACTGTGTCTAATAAAGTGAGATATTGAACTAGCTCTGAGTCCCTGAAATTTCGGAGGAGTGTTTATTACTGGGGTAATTTAGGAAATCAGGCTTAATTGCTTTGAAGGTCTTTAAGCTATATTCTGTCTGGGGCTATAGGCAGCTGCTTTGGTGGGCTTTTGGCTAAAGAAAGGCAGATTCTGCAAACTAGTGGATGGCACTTCCCACTAGCGCTGGTAGAATGGGAGGATATGGTCCAGCTGGCCCTTCAGAGCAATGTAGCTGGGCCCTAGGCCCGCAGACCTCTTTGGGAGAAGTAAGCGCTGTTACCAAAACAGGTTATCTAGCCTGTTTTGTAGAGCTCAGGATTAAGCTATCAAAGGCATAAGAAAATACATCAGTTCAATCCATGTTTTACTTTATTAACACTGCCCTTTACTGACCCTCGCAGCATATTATTTTGCTTCACTTCTACCTTCCAAATCTCACACAAACTTCTCTTGTGGCTAAGATTCATCTAGGATTATACAAGGAAGGGAATTTGGGGAAACGTAGTCCCAACCTAGCTACATAACCGAGTATAAAGCCACCATACCCTAAGAAGTGAAAATTTCCTGAATTCAATATATATTTTAAATTTTGCAATAAATGTATTTCTTAGTGTCTAAAATATACTAACAAATATTTACTTGCAGACCAAATTTGAATGATGAAAAGAGTGCTGCATTTAGGAAGACTTGAGTTCCACTACTTGTTCTGCCTCTAAATAATGAATAACACTGACTTTTCTGGGTCTTTGTATCAACATCTATAATTGAAGAATTTTAAAGATTCTTTCTAGCTTCAGAGTATATAGACCTTACATAAGAACCGGAAATTAAGAGGCAGAACTATCTCTGTTTACTGATTAGATGATTACATAACTAGAAAGCAAACAAAATAGGAATGAAAAACCATCACAATGAAAGAACTTAGTAAAATAGCAGGTTATAAAATCAACATACAAAAATCAATGGCTTTCATATACACAAGCAAATGCAAGTGAGAGTGTAATGGAGAGAAACTCAATTTATGAAAGAAAATACAAAACCATCACCATAACAAGAAAATAATAAGACCTAGGCATAAACTTGACAAAACATGTATAAAACCCATAGGAGAAAAATTATAAAACATTACTGAAAGACACCTAAGTATAATGAAGCAAGCAGAAAGAGATCATATTCTTAGATAAGGAAAATCATAATACCCTAACAATTACATTTATTTTTATGTTAATGTATGGATTTAATGCAGGGACAATAAAAAATATGATTAAGTTTTATTCTGGAGATAGACAATATTATAATAAAGTTTATTTGGAAGAATAAAAAAAGAGAAATGGCTAGGAAATGCTGAAAAAATAGTAGGGGTTGAGCCCCGTCATATAATTATTAAACCATAATCTAAAGCATCATAATTAAAACAGCAGTGTATTAGTACATAAATAGACAGGTCAAAGTAATAAAATAGAAAACTCAAAATATAAACACAATTACATATAGAAATAGAAAGCATAAAGAAGACATTTCAAATCTATAAGAAAAAGTGGACTTAATAAATGTTAGGATAATGGAATATCATATGGAAAAAGATAAGAGAAGGTTGACTTATAACATATTCAGGATAAATTATAAATGGATAGGACACTAAAAGGAATGAGAAAAATATATAAGTGAAATAATACATTTGTTTATATAAAATTAAAAAAAAATTTTGCATGGAAATTGGAAATTTTAAAGACCAAAAAATGGCATCTTATATCAAGAGAAAATGAATTAATATCCTAATAGATCCAAAAGCACTTAAAATAGAGAAAATCAACATCTCCATAAAAAAGGAGAGTTGAAAAAGAAATGCAAATGGTTTAACTATTTGAAAAAATGCTCATCAGCATGTAAGAGAAATTTAAATAAAATTAAATTTATACTGAATTACTATTGCAAGTAATCATTTTTTATAAAAAAAGAACCAACAGCTATCTAATCAAGCCTCTATAATCTACTGTCAACAGTGTTATAAAGGATAAATGGAATTTTCCATGTACATCTTCCTTATGATCTCTATAATCTGATTTTAAGTATGAATTCATAGAAAATGTTAACTGATAACACAGACTGTATCAGCAAAATTCAGAACGAAAAAAATTTCTAAGACAAGTCACCAGATTCCTGAAAAAACTAAATTGCAAAGAAAATACAAGAGATGAGATTTTAAATTAAGCAGTGGATTTAGTGAAAAGATCATGGTTAGATTACTGCCCAATATTGTTTAGCAGAAAGAAAATGGTTTGGTTTCATAAATGTTTCCATCTTAAACTTTTAAAAATTAGAATTCATTTATGTGCAAACTAAGGTCATTTGAAAAATGTACTGTCGGCCAATCAAATTGTAACATTGTTAATATCCTTGAGTGTTTACAGTTCACCAAAAACCACATGGAAGCAACTTTGTAAACAATTAGGTGTTTTGTTTTTTTCCCCTCAGAGGGAACATTTGAAATGTGGTATGTAGCTCAATGTCATTAAAATATGTTTCTTCAGCTGTGTGAAGGCTGTAAAGGAGTGGGAGAAGGAGTGGAATGTGACAAAACTGTGACAAAGGAGTTAGGAAAAATATTTCAGGAACAAAGAGAACTAATTAGCTCAAACATATGGTTCATCTCAATCTGGTAAAGGCTAATTGCCTTTTATGCACTCCAACTGCTAAAAGTGCTATGGTGTGGCTACTCATGTAAATGCAAATAGAAGAACTATTAGAAAATATTGAAATTCATAATACAGGCTATTTTTTACATAATAAAAATCTTTTCCTTCTAATTGTTGTAATGTTCCATTATATTAAAATTTCTGGTTAACTTGAAATGCTTTTTAAAAAAATCTTCCTAAGGTATATTACTCTTTATTTTGTCTTAATAAAAACAGCATGACAAATATAAAACATAATATATGCTAAAGATTTGTGGGGTTCTTTTAGTGTTTAAGAATTATCAGTGGTTAAAAAATGTTATTGTTTAGTTCCATAAAGATCTATGAAAATGTGCAGAAAAATCCAGTGAATCTTTATCAATCCCTGGATATGTCTATAAGTGTGTTATTTGTATGTTTTTGTGAACCGCCTCTTTCTCTTAAACGTGTATTTTAGAGCATAAGGAAAGAAAGAAAATAAATGAATTTTATTGAGATCCAGCTATCTAGAAAATCTCTAACACAAAATATTTCAAATCTGAAATAATTCTTTCAAAGCAAAATTTTAGCAATCAGATTTTTTAAATCATTTTTATTCTACCCCAAACTATATAATCAATTTCATAGCGATAGTTACTAGATGTTGTAACTGCTGATACTAATTCTAAGTACCTGTCTGTCTCGCTGTTGTCTAGGTCCCGGTAGTAAATGAAGGAAAACTACTTCCTGTCCTCAAAAGGGGGTAGATTTTCTGCCTTATGCTTCTTCCAGAGCCTCCCTTTCCCCCATGATTTTCTCAAAAGTTGGACTCAAAATGAACCTAATTGAAGAATATATCTCAGAGTTAAATGTGCATCAGCATCATCCAGAGGGTTCCTTAAATCACAGAGTGCTAGACCCCAGCAGGGGGTCAGAGTTTCTGACCACCAGGTTTGGGTTAGGACCTGGTCATTGCATTTTAACATGTCCCCAGGTGACACTGATGCGGCTTGTCCAGGGGCTACGACTTCCCCTGATAAAACAACTGCGAACAGGACCACAATTGAAGAACTTTCAGCATTAACGGCTAAGTGTATCACTCAGTGATATAGTTTTCAATTTCTCTAACCTTATTTAATTTGTAAACTCAGTGAGGATAAGACCGTGTTTCTATTTCTTTCAAAATTTCCAAGATATTAGATACTGAGTCTCTCATAAATACCTGCCATTTAATTTGTGAGCAGTTGTTATAGAAATATGAAAAATGTACAAAAGTGCTATTTGGAAGATTTATATTACATTTTTATATTCTGAACATAAATTGCAAATAAAATAAACTAATTCAAGAAAGATATTTTGGAGTAAAAAGCTCAGAAGTTCAAATCTGATCCTGATTCTACCAAGACCTAGCTTTTTTACTTTGGTCAAATAATTTGCTCCCTCTGGACCTCAGCTTCTTTGACTGTACCCTAGGGTTTATTGGATTAAATGAAGTTTAAACCTGGGACTAGGCTTTAAATTATATGATAATACCTTTGTTAAAGCCAAACTTACTACTTTAGAGAATGATGATACTTTCATGTTCTCTGAAACCCTTAATGCTTTATGTACAAAAGGGAGTGAAAATTTCAAGCACTGTCTTTAACAATTAGCCACTTGATATGCGATCCCAGAACAAGATAGTATGGGAAATACCAGGGTATGTGACATCTTTCAGGTCGAACTTATGCATTCCTACATGCCTAAACCAGCAGACGAAAAAGCAACTATTGCTCATGTATGGTGCTATGGGCCATCTAATTACAATTGGGGTTTAACGGAGGTTTTCAATGTGCTTGATATAGAATTCAAGGATCGGTATTGTAAGCCTCAACTATGCATGAGTTATTTCATATTATAAAAGATATAAAATATCCTTACAGAGTAATTTATAGTTTAAATAAATCTTTCATGTTTAGCCTAATAATAAAATGTTTTATCCTTACATTAAATTATAATATAAAACCACAATGTGCGGTTGGGCCACGGTGGCTCAGCAGGTAAGAACACTTGCCTGCTGTGCCCGAGGACCCAGGTTCGTTTCCTGGTGCCTGCCCATGTAAAAAAAAACCACAATGTGTAGTTTGTTACGTAAAATTAAGGAATACACACCACTGCTTATTTTGCATTTGTTTTATTGACTTAATAAATGAGGATTAGATTGTGCTTTGAAAAAGTATTCCTTTCTCTCATTTAACAAAATAGTTTCATTTCAGTTCATTTTATTGGCCATAATAACTTTAGTGCCTATGGCATTTAATTCATAATTAGTGTAAAATATATCAGCCCACACTCCTATTTTTAAATAAGTCTAACTTACCTGTCAAAGTGTGCTGGGAGAAAAATATACTGATATCTGAATTATTTTAGGGTCCCCACCACCAATGTGAAATGGCCAAGGGAGGGGGGTTGTGTCAGGAGGAGGTGGAGAAGTCCCCCATCTCTGGTGGCCACTGGACGCACCAGGGCTCCATTCTCTACAGCTTGTTTACTGCAGGGGGATGGGTAGACCATCTCCTCAGGCCCTGTGGAACCAAGAGTTGGTAGGCCCTATGACCATCCTGCTGACCTGTGGGCCCATTGTCCAGAAGGAAGGCTGGGTCCCAGGAATGGAAAAAGCCAGGTCAGGTCACGTAAGGAGTGTATGAGCCAGGTGTTCAGCCCAGCTTTACCCCATCTGCAGCCACATACAGACTCACCCCAACTTAAGGAAAGCAAGTAAACACCTGACCTTCCATTGGTGGTATAAAACCCCAACAAAGGTAAGGGAGTGTTCTAGCTTGCTAGCTGCTGGAATGCAATATACCAGAAACTGAATGGCTTTTAAAAGGGGGAATTTAATGAATTGCTAGTTTACAGTTCTAAGGCCGAGAAAATGTCCCAATTAAAACAAGTCTATAGAAATGTCTAATTTAAGGCATCCAGGGAAAGATACCTTGGTTCAAGAAGGTCAACAATGTTCAATGTTTCTCTCTCAGCTGGAAGGGCACATGGTGAACATGGCAGCGTCTGCTGGCTTTTACGTGGCTCTCCCAAAAAGAGACTCTCTCCAAAATGTTTCCTCTTTTAAAGGATTCCAGCAAGCAACTCCAACTTCAGTGGCTGGAGACACACCTCCATGGAAATCATCTAATCAAAAGTTACCACCCACAATTGGGTGGGTCACATCTTCACAGAAACAATCAAAATGGCCCCACCCAGCAATATTGAATGAGGATCAAAGGGCATGGCTTTTCTGGGGCCCACCACAGATTCAGACCGACACAGGGAGCATTATAGAAAATTGAATAAGTAACCAAAAAAATGGGGTCCTAAGAAGCCTAGGAAAGACCCAGGAATTCCAAACAGGGCTTCCATCAAGAAGGCTTGTCTTCAGGAAGCTGAGCTGAGGAAACAATGGCTTGAAAAGCTAAAACGGTAGCAGAAACGTGACAGACAGAAGGAACTGGAAAAGAAAAGAAAAACTTGAAGCTTGCCCTGATATTAAGCCATCTAATGGGGGACCTGTGAAGGAGGAATTTTGGTAAAACAAAGCTAAGGGCAAAGCCAAGTGGGGCAGTATAATCCTAAGAAGATATATTGTCCAGAACTTTAAAAGATATCTGAGTCTAGGTGGCTGAGACTTCAGATGTTGTGTAGAGCTGTTGGATGCCAGAGGTCCCCTTGGTTGCAGGTGTCCACAGGTAGAAGAGGCCATGGCCCAGATTGGACAGACAACACTGGTAGTTGTATTAAATAGATCCGATCTGGTGCCAAAGGAGAATCTGGAGAGCTGGCTCAGTTATTTGGAAAAAGAGTTGCCAATAGCAGTGTCTGGGGCCTCAAGAAATTTGAAGGACAAAGGGAAGATAGTTACAGTAAAGAAGGAAACTCCATTCAAACAGGAAGTCTGCCTTGGGAAGGAGGGCCTTCTTCAAGGTTTTCTGGAGACATACAGCAAAGCCATTCAGGTTGGAGTAACTGGTCTCCCAAGTGTGGGAAAGAGCCCTGTCATCAATAGCTTAAAACATAAATGAACATGCAATGCTGGTGTATCCATGGAGCCCACGAGGAGCCTGCAGGTTGTGCCCCTGGACAAGCAGATCGCAATCACCTTGATCCTGTTTCCACTTAACTCCACCACTGCACTTGTTCTGAGAAGTCCTGTAAATATTGAGGTAATAAAACCAATGGAGCCTGCCGGTGCCATTCTGTCCCAGGCTGACATGCAATGGTTGGTATTGAAATGTACTGTTCCAGACTATAAGAATTGTCTGGATTGTTTTACTTTGCTTGCTCAGAGAAGAAGACTGACTCGTATGTGGAAGGTACTGCTAAACTGCTATGTTCTAAATGGAAGGGAGCCACTTTAAGTTTCTATTGCCAGATCCCTATATCCTGGATTTAGTGAGATTAAATCCCCACAATTTAATGAGAGTATTGTAGCAAACATGAAATGAAACTTTAATGGTGGAAGAACGTGAACAATGCACAGAGCAGACAAGCCATCAGGGGCCTTCATTTAGACCGTGGCATCTTTTTTCCAGTCTTCAGGTCTGAAAAATGGAATAATAGAGGGAAACGACATACCTGAGGAATTGCCAAAACAGAAAGAGAGGAAGTAGGAGGAGGGGAAGGAGGATGGCGAGAACATTGACAGTGATAGGAAAGTGTTATGGTGAAGAAGCTTAGGAACAGAGCTCAGGCATGTTCCCTCCAGGAGAGATGTGGGCGGCACTGCCGGAGGAATCTAAAGCAGGTGAATAGTTTCGTAAAAAAAGTGAGATCTTGTTTCTCAAGTAAAATGACCAAAGAGGAGGATGATGTTTATGATATGAGAATAGGGTACATGTAGCAGAACCTAGTCTTTCCTGAGACATTTTCTTAACATTTTGAGCAGATGGCTAAACTGCCCTGTTATATATAATGTACCACGCTATGCTATGCATAAAATGTGTAAATTTTTTGAATATGTGTCATATGAGATACTCATTAAAAGAACCAAGCAATTAAGAAAATTATTTTAGATCAGTTCAGAATAATTTTAGTTTATATTAACAACGTAGGAGTAAGCTAGGACCTAAGAATTCAGAATTTAAAAGTTTTATATTGATAGTTGTAATTTCTGTGGACCAGAAGCTAATTTTTCTTTGATCAACAGAAGTGATCAAGCAGCAGCAGCAGCAGCAGCCTTCGCAAAAGCAAATAAACAAAATGTCCACACACCGATTTTGTCTACTCAGCACACTGGCTACATTCCGCAAGTAATGAAGAAGAATCAATGTGATTCAGTACAAAATCTTGAGGAAGGTAGAAACAAGAAGCATTACACTACTCTGCTGCTTTAATTTCATTTTACTTGAGAACCATTAGTCTCTCTAGTTTCTGAAAGGCACTGCAGAGTATTCAACAGAAAAATGCAGGAGCAGATGGTTTTGCAGGACGGACTAGCACATGGCCTCTGTCATTCCCTTGAGAAAGTTTCTTAATTCCTCTGTCTCCTTTCTTTCTCTGTAAAGAGTAAATATTTTTTTTTAAGAAAACTACTTTGGAAGACAACTTTTAAGTATGACTTCTTGGCCCCACTTCTCTAGTGAGAGAGCAGCTCCCATCCCAGTTTTGTGCCGCATTGTACTTTGTACAGAGCACACTATTGCTCTTTTCACACTGTTATAAATATGTGTTTCCTACCATCTAGAGTCTAAACTTTTTTTTTTCAAAAAGCCTTGAGAATAGAGTTTGTGTTTAATTTTCCATAACCCAAATACTCAGGTCCCAGCACTTAGAAAATGCTGATCATATAGTATGATTTAAATATTTAATTAATAAATAAAATGATTCATGATGACAAAAATAGTAGTTTTTCTTAATTTGTAGTAGATGTAGCTTTGAGTTTTAGAATCCAGTAAAGTGTCAATGAAAAGTCCATTGGCTTGGTCAGTATGATGTTACAGCTAAATCAGGAAAATATGTTAAAAGGGAATGCACTTGGGAGGGGTAAGGGATGTGGGATATATGAGTTCTTTTTTTTTCTTTTAATTTTTTTTTCTGAAGTGATGCAAATGTTCTAAAAATGATCATGGTGGAGAATACACAACTATGTGATGATATTGTGAGCTACTGATTGTATAATATAGTTGGACTGTACTTATGTGGATATTTCTCAATAAAAATATTTTTTTAAAAAAGAGAATGAGCTTCCCACGTGGTTAAAATAATCTTGAATGAAAGCATGCGGTAAACTAGGCATGACGTGGACTTTTGTCACCCTGAAATATTATTATTGCACTTAGTATAATCTCATTTTCATACTTGGTAACCTCATTGTGTGACTTGGTCTGGAAGAATATATTTTTAGAATGTCTAAGGTACGTTTATGGGGAAATTTTTGGAAGTATCTACATTGCCAACTAAGCTTTTCTTCTATGCTCTAAATTGATATAGGGGACACTTACTTACGTTTCCCAAAGGTAAATGTACTCAGAATGACAAATTAGCCACAATTAATTAACTGAACAAAATAAAAAGATTTAATAATCTTCTCTTATTTAAAGATTATTATATACTAGGAGAAACATATCCACAAATGGCATGTGTTTAATGGACAAAGCTTTAAAGAAATGTCTCATCTACATGTAAAGAAGCATATTTATCTGCAGTGATTATTTTCCAATTGTGACTAAGATGTAGAGTTAGAATTGTTCTTTCCCTGGAAGGATACCAAGTACATGTTGGTATTGAATAAATTTTATTTCACTTAACGATTTTAAATAATCCAGTTATTTTGATATTATAATGCAGTCTTTGTTAGTTTAAATTCAAACTTTGATCTACCTACCAAGTTTCATCATTTCAGTAGGTTAAAAATAGAAACCAGACTTTGATTTACAAGTAGTTTCATCTCAGCATTAATTTATTATTTTAATCTACAATAAATATAACAGTAGCTTAAAAAGCAGGACCTCAAGCAAAAGTAATGACAATTGCTAATACCCAAGCATTACCTTACATAAGTGCAAAGCTCCTCAATGTCGTCTTGTAGGTGTCATAGCTGGATTTAAGCTCAAGTCTTTGGATTCTAAAGTCATTACCTGTTTTGCACTGCAATACTGCTTTTCCCAATAGACTTGGTCCTTCATGCCTACACCTCTTTTTATGTGCTTCCTGCCTTGTTTCTACGTCTCTCCAAATCATAGTTCTTAATGTACAGACAAATGTTATGATATGCAACCTGCTCTTTCCAGATGCTGGTTTCAAACATTACCCAGTCTCTTTCATATTCCTTTACTTCCTTCTGCTCTTGGCAATGTGACAATGAGGCCCATGGATGAACTAGTAAACTACCCGCTACTAAATAACAAACTGTCCAGATAGAAATGGATTAATAGTAATAAACCGTGAGTACGTGGTAGGCAGTTTTTTTTAGTCACCACAGGCTTCAGACAAATCTTAAATGGTTCTAAATAGATAAAGGTCCTTGTTTTCAGAATTGTCTGAGTCAATTCTACCAATGCTAGAATTTTGCTATACCCCAATTTAATCATCATTCATCATAATTATGAGAAATTACATTAATTCCATTTCCATCTTGCATTTTTCAGTTGCCTAGAGTATTTTATAGGTAGTGTGTCACTAAACCCAAATTTATTTCTATAGCAAAAATGTGTTAGTGGGAACTATTAGGTATTGAGCACAGATCAGAACTATTCGCAGCATCATTGACAACATTGTAAGAAAATCTGTAATTTCTGATATCTGACATATGTTGGTGGTGTCAATTTAACCAGTTTTTTCTTAATGAATCATGTAATAATTTTTCAAATATTGAAGGATAGGCTGTACTATGTTGCTGTAATATTATATTTCTAATTTTTATTGCCTTAAGAAAATGAAACAAGCCAAAAAAGAAAGCTCTAATGATGTTTTTGCAATTATTTTCTAAATAATCCATTATTTCAATGCAAATAATATGTACATTTTTAAAGTCAGAACAATTCTCTCCCTATAGATTTCATTTATACTCAGGATTGATTTTTTTGTTCTGATGTTCTCAGAACAGAGAGATTAAATAATGGGAAATATTCAAGTCTAGAATTCTAGTCCAACAGGAAAACTTTTTCCCAGGTTTAGGGCAAATACATGGCTAAGTAGAAAAAAGTGTGTAAATAAATGAACGTTAAACACAAAGCACTTAAGTCTACAGAAAGAGGCAGACAATGTGCTTCAAAGTACTCCAAGTAATGAGGAACGTGCTCATGTAAAGCATCCCTAAACCCTGCTCTTAAAAGCCTTAACAAGCTGAACACTCCCGTGTATGGTTTTTCTATCATAAGACTGTGAAATAAATAGGTCTCCTCCCTGACATGGTGAAGATAAACTCTCCATCATGTTGGTACTTTCTGAAAAAAACCTTGATCCAAGTTAGGAGTAAGATGTGTAAATTAGAGTTAGTAAAAATATAATAAAGAGGCCCAAACCAAAAATAGCCATCAGAATTTCTTTCTTGCTTAAGGACTCTTTGGCTTTTCTTTCCTGCTTTCCCTGATTGCTTCTGTTGCTGCTCCATCTGCTCCATCTGTTAAGGTCCACTTGACAGTATAGTGCTTGTTGAATTAAGAAAAAACATGCCAAACTAATGGGTCCTAATAAGAGATTTTTCTGCTTAAGATGTAAGGTCATTTGTAGAACCATCAACATCCTAATGAGTTTCACTTCTGTGAGCGTGTGTGTGTGTGTGTGTGTGTACATATTTAATGGTCATTGGGTCCGCAGGAGGAAGGAAATCATATGTAATATCAAAGAGTCAATGATGAATTTTGACAAATTGTTAAGAAAACATTCAAGGCAAAATTGGACGACAGATAATTAATAGCTGTAAATTCTTTTTAGGGCCACTTATGTTCCCTTTGCTCACAATTAGTGTCCCAGAGGTAAGCAAGCTACTCTAAAAACACATCTGTTCCAATCACGGTTCTTGTTAAAAAAAAAAAAAAAAAGTTGTTCTATACACTTGCCTGAATTAATATTTTCTTCCCAAGTAATATATCCTTTTTTACAGTTTTACATAATTGCCTTGTTTTCAATTTGAAAAGGGCTACGGGTAATGCATTCTTTAATGTGGAGTAATAAATCCTATCATTACTAGGAGTACAAGTTTTGTAAAATGGAAGGAATATTGACCTAACAATCAGTACTTCTGAAGCCTAACCCAGAGGAAACTTTGGTTTCTGTCACTACCAAAGTTAATTTCCCTTAGGCAAATATTAGTTTTCTGGTTCTCAATTTTCTAACTGTAAAATGAGGGTTTTGGATTTTATCTCTAAAGTACTATCAAATTCTAAAATTTTTTACCACCTTAATGCCACTGAGTGTGCTTCCTCAAGTATGCTGTCAATACCAATCTCAAGACCAGTTTTTTCTTGAATTTCTCAAAGATAATTTAAAGCCTTCACTAACAAGAAGGTCAGAAATGTGTTTTAGGCAGATGCAGATTAGAAATCAGCAACTCCATCATAAACTATCAACTCTTGTGTCACTAAATTTTCCATTTCCTTGCTCATTAAAAATTAAAATGTTTCAAAGATCTGTGCTTTAATAAAGAGATTTGAGATGTAACTTACCAATGGCACATACAATGAGCAGTTTCCCATGTTCATGCAATATATAATTTGATTGTGGAACCACGGAACTGGAGATTTTAAAAGGGTGGGAAAATAATTGCTCATTTTACAAATATGGGAAAAGAATCATAAAAGCTGAGTTTTTGTCTATTCTTTACAGTTTTATTGAGATATAATTTACCTTCAATATATAGCTCAACTTACAGAATACAATTTGATAGGTTTTGAGATATGTAAACACCAACACACCCTCATCACAATCAATACAATCATTGTGTTCTTCACCCTCAAAATTCTTCGTACCTTCTCTCTTCCGTCCATCCCTTCCAACTTTCCCCATCCCCAGACAAGCACTGACTTGCTTTCTGAAACTGTACATTCATTTGAATTTTCTATAATGTTATATAAATGTAAGGATACAGTGTGTATTATTTCTTGTCTGATTTCTTTCACTAAAGTATTTAATTCTGAGATTCATCCATTCTGTTCCTATTGGGAGACAGCTCTCCTTGGGTCTGCTGCCTTTCTGCATGTCTTACAGAGCACTCACTGCCTTTGCTCCACATTATCTTTTCAAGAATGTTTAGGAGAACAGACTTGAAAGATAGTTTTCTTTCCGAGTAAAAGGCACGCTTATTAAAGTTCATTATGATAAAAAAATATTGTCTTCCTCCAAGGCATAGTTAAGACAGGTTTATTTCCCAGTATGAAAGATTTGAGTCGCTAAGCTCTGAGTTCATCTCCTGCAATACCATGTATTGCATGTGCCCTCTTCATTTTTACCTGTAGAAATAGAATCGGCATGGGAAACATATGCTGCTCCGACTACTGCTATTTTCGTGCATAAGAAAATCCTGTCTCTGACCCAGAGACAAAACTGTTTTCAGAACAGTTTTTGCACTTTTTGCCAGATTTATCTCTAAATATCTCATATATTTGATGCTATTGTAAGTAGCATTTTTTTCAGTTTTCAAGAGTGCATTGATAGCAGATAGAAAAACAATTGACTGTTATATGGTGATCTTGTATTCTGCAACTGTGATAAATTCAATATAATTCTATAGTTAATCAATTGCCTATCAGGGTTGTAGCTTCCATAGGAATTTCTACTACATAGTTTTTAATCTGGATGTCCTTTTATTTTTTTCTTGTCTATTTTACTGACTAGAACTTCCAGTCCAGTGATAAATAGAAGGAATGAAGGCAAATATCCTTGCCCTTTTCATGATATTAGAGGAAAAGTGATCAATCTTTCATCATTAAAAAATGATGTGGAATGTAGGTTATTTATAGATGCCCTTCATCAAGTTAAGGAAGTTCCCTTCAATTCCTAATATACTGACAGTTTTTATCAGGAGTCAGTGCGGGACTTGTCCAAATGTCTTTGAGATGATCATATGATTTTTCTTTCAAAACCAGTTAGTATAGTGAAATACATTGATTTTTCAAAAATTATTCTAATATAAATTCCCCCTATTCATAATGTACTATCATTTTATATTTAATTTGGATTCTATTTATCAAAATTTTGTTAAGAATTTTTGCACCTATCTATATTCATGCTGGATATTTGTCTGTGGTTTTCTTTCCCTGCGATATCTTTGTCAGGGTTTTATCAGGTATTGCTGGCCTCACTGAGTGAGTTTGAAAGTGTTTCCTCCTTTTTGATTTTCTGAAAGAGTTTGATTGGAGTTGGTACTTTTTCTTCCACTGAATCTTTGGTAGAATTCACAGATGAAGCCATGTGAGCATAGGGTTGTCTTAATGGGATATTTTTAGTTGCAAATTCAATTTCTTCTATATATATATACAGCTATTCAGGTTATCTACAGTTATTCAGGTTATCTATTTCTTTTTTGAACCATGAGTTGTTTAGAAGTGTGATACTTTGATTCCAAACATTTGGAGGTTTTCCATTTATCTTTGATATTGATATCTAATTTAATATCATCAGAGCCAGAGATCATAGTGTGTATGATTTGGATCCTTTTGAATTACTTGACCTCATTATGTCCTATGATAATATCTATTATAATAAATATTTTATGCACACCTGAAACAAATTTATGTTCTGCTGTTGGTGATGAAATATACTATAAATATCAATTAAGTCAACATAATTACTATTGTTGGTCAAACTTTTAAACACTTATGATTTTCTGTTTATTTGTTCTATCAATTATTGAAAACTGGTGTTAAAAATCTCTGTCTATAATTGAAGATTAGTTTATTTTTCCTTGTAGATATATTTTTGCTCCATATAGTTTAAAGGTCTGTTGTTTTGTGCATAAATATTTTGAATCATTACATCCTCTTGATAATTTACTCCTTTATCAATATAAAATGGCCCTCTTTTTCCCTGATAATATTGTTTGCTCTGAAATCTACTTTGTCTTATGCTAATCTCCATAGACCTGTCTTTCAATAAGTATTAGCTTATATGTTAACCATATATTACTTGTATTCACATTTTAACTTATTTGTATTGTTATATATAAGTGGACTCCTGGTAGACAACATGTAGTTAAGATTCTGATTCTTATCCAACCAGAAAATCTCTGCTCTTTCATTGGAATGTTTAGACCATTTACATGTAAAGTGATTATTGTCATAATTGGATTCAAATCTGCCATTTGCTATTTGTTTTCTATTTATCTAACCATTGTTCCATTTGACTGTTTCCTCTGCCTGCTTAAGATTGAATATATTTAATAATTCCATTTTACATGAGTAATTATCATAATCCCATTTTATCTCTTGTTGGCTTATGAGTTAAAACAGTTTCTTGTACTTTTTAGTAGTTGTTTTAGGATTTATAATGAGCAGTGTTAACTTACTACAGTCTAACTTCATGACTTGAGTCACTTTTATATCTTCCGTGTTTCTATTTGATATGCTCAACCTTTCTTCTGACTTTTCAAACATACTAAATATGGTTATAATTGTTTTGAGATCCTTATATATATAATCCTATTATTTGCATAATTAAAAAAAATCTTTCTATTGATTGATTTTCCTCCTTATTACAGGTTGTATTACCTGTAGTCCTGTGTAATTTTGATTAGTTGCCTAGCATTATGAATTTTACATTGTTGGAATATAGTTGAGATTTATTATAGAACAGTTGGATCCTTTTAAGACTCCCTTTTTAATCTTTCTTTTTTTTGTTTGCTGTATATGGGGTCACATTTCATTCTTTTTCCATGCAACTATCCTGTTATTGCAGCACCATTTGTTGGATTTGGGGGCAGGGGGCGGTGGTGCTGGGGGGAAATGCATGGCTGGGAATCAAACCCAGGTCTCCCACGTGGCAGACAAGTATTCTACCATTGAACTACCCTTGCATCCCCTCCCTTTTTAATCTTTGTTAGGTGGAAAACAGTACAGACTTCAGTCTGAAGCTAGTTCTGTCCTATCACTGAGACAACTCTTTACCTAGTGTCCTAAGAACTAGGATATTTAGGCTATAGAGAATACAAACTATTCCAAACCCTATGTGAGCTCCAGGAATTATTTCTGTTCATTTCGGTGACCTTTTTTCCTGACTTCATTACACAAGTGCCCTGAATAAGATTCAACTGAATACTTAAGGAGGGCCCTCTGCAGATCTTCAGAATTCTCTCCTTTTGTAGATTTCTCTTTTCTGATATTCTACCCATTGAACTCTAGCCTCTTTGGCTTCTGGGGCTCCCAGTTCTTCCTTCCTACTCTCCTTAATTCAGGGAGGTTCGACTTCCTGTTCCAAGCCCTCAAAACTCCAATAAGAAAGTTGGGGAAGCAGCAGAACTAATCTCATTTGTTTACTCTCTTCCAGGAGATCACTTTCCTGTGCTGCCTGAATTGCCTATGCCTGGAAATTCTTGGTTTATCTACTTTGTTCTGTTTTTTTAAAAAAGTTATTTCAGTGGGCCACGGTGGCTCAAGAGGCAGAGTTCTTGCCTGCCATGCCAGAGACCTGGGTTTGATTCCTGGTGCCTGCCTATGCAAAAAAAAAAAAAGAATTTTTTTCTTTTTATTATTTCAGGTGTGAGGGATTTACCCAAGATGCCATCTTGATAGAAGAGGAAGTTCCTGAAGTTGATAAACTTTAAGGATTTATTTCATTATGAAAATATTTGGAATTATAACCCAACTTGTCATGGAAGTACATCATAAGGACTAAGATTTTAGATTTTGTAGTCTCTACACCATGGGTACAAATCCTAAATTAGGCACTGGCTAAGAGCAAAATCCTATACAACTTCTTTATCTCTTTGAGCCTCTATGTTTTTCATCTATAAAATTAAATAATGAGATCTACTTCACGGTATTGTGATGTTCAATTGAAATTACATATATGTGTGTGTTGTAATATGACAAATTTGGTGCCTATCAGACTATAATTATTCAATTAGTAGCTGTTTTTCTCTTTAATGTTAGTATTAATATAACTGGTCCAACCAGCACAGTGTTAAGAAATATGACATATATTAATTGAATCCCTGCTCTTGTGCACTCTGGATGAAAATCTGATCAGAAGGGTGAATTAGTTGGAGTTCAGGTAAGAAAGCAGAGCTACCATAAATGTTATGGGAGGAAAGGATTTATTACAGGAATTAAATATGTAAACATGGGAGGAGCTGGGAAAGTGAAAGTGTGAAAAAATTTAATGAATACATATGATAAATAGCCTGAGGGGATATAAAAAGGTGCAGCCACTGTGAAAAGCAATATGACAGTATAAAGTTAAATATAGAATTACTAGATGACCCAGCAATCCCACTTCTACTTCTAAACCCAATGAGAGTGAAAACAGGGTCATGAATAGGTACCTGTATACTAATGTTTACAGCAGCATTACTCACAATAGTCAGAAGCTGGAAACAACCCAAGTGATCATCAACAAATGGACAGATAAACAAAATATACACAATGAAATATTATTCAACCATAAGAAAAAATGAAGTTATGAAGCATACTACAACATGAAAAAATCTTGAAAACATTATACTCAAAATTAAGCAAGACATCTAAGCACAAAAATTATATATCACTTATAAAAGATGACTAGAAACAACAACTTCTCAAAGACAGAAAGCAGATTAGAGGCTACTGGGAGTATGGGAATGATGGGAGTGGGGCAGTGTGTGTTTGTAAAAAAGGAAAAAATAGCTCTGTGTCCTTTCTTTATTGTACTGACCATACTTTTCATGTTTCATCTAAGATCAAGATTTTCTCCTATGATTGTTCCTAGATGGTTAACAGTTTTAGGCTTTAGTTTTGATCTAAAGATTCAAGTTAACTTTGCTTATGATGTGAAATATGAATCAAAGTTAGTTTTTTTGTTTGTTTTCTGTTTCTGTTTGCATATGGATTTCCAACTTTGTCAGAACCATTTGTTAAAAAGACCTGCTGGTTCTTTAGCTATAGTTTTTGCATTATTTTTCCAGTGGTTGTCCTAAGAATTACAATAGGTTACGTAACATTATAAAGATTGGCAATACCAAGTGTTGGCAAGGATGTGCAGCAACTGGAACTCTCACATGCTTCTAGTAGGAACTAAAAGTGGTACAGTCATTTTGGAAAACAGTTTGCAGTGTGATAGGTTGAAATATGTCCCCCAACACACACATGTTCTTAATTTTAATCTACATCCTTGTGGGTATGAGCTATTGTAAACAGGACCTCTTAGAGATGTTATTTTTAGTTAAAGTATGGTCCAAATGAATGAGGATGGGTCCTAATCTGGATTATTGGAGGTTTATAAAAAGAACCCAGAAGTCACAGAAACTAGAAAGTAGAGGACTTAGCCATGGGGTGGGAGGCAGATACATAAACCAGTGAACTCCAATGATTGCCAGCCCCCAGCACCAGAATGATTTCTCTGGGGAGAAAGCAAGCCTTGCATATATCATGATTTTGAACTTCTCATATCCTCAAAACCATGAATGAGTAAATTCTCTTTTTTTCTCAACTCATTGTATGATATTTGTGATAGCAGTTGAGACAAACTAAGAGAGATAGTTTCTTAAAAATTTAAACATATACCTCCCATATGATCCAGCCACTGCACACCTAAGTATTTATCCAAGAGAAATAAAATTTAAATGTCCACACAAAGACTTGTACAAAAATGGTCATAGCCACTTTATTTGTTATAGCCCAAAATTATTACAAAAAGCAGAATATCCATGAAGAGGTGAATGTTAAGCAAGTTCTGGTATATCCAAACAATGGAATGCTACTGGGCAATGAAAGAAATAAACCATTGATAAACACAACAATATTGGTGAATTTCAAAAACATCATGCTAAGTGAAAGAGGTCAAATACAAAAGATTTTATCTGGTATTATTCCATTTACATGAAATTCTAAACAAGGCAAAACTGCAAAAAGAAAGCAGGTCAGTGTTTCCCGGGTCTGGCATTGATGGGAGAGGATTGACTACAAGGGGAACTTTTGGGGGGCCAATGTTAATGGTTTATAATATAATGGGGTCATGTTTACAAAACTGGAGTTAATTGCAAAATATCATCAAACTGCATATGTAAAATGGGTGAATTTTGTTGTACATAATTTATACCTCAGTAAAAATCTGGGGCAAGAGGTGGATAAGACAGGGGTATGGGATGGGAAAGCAGAGATTGGGAGAACAAAGTCCCATCTAATTAGAGCATTAGATGGTTTCATCATGAGATAAATAAGACCCTCCTAATGTACTCAAAAGTCCATCTAACAGACAGAAATGAGTTTATAATAAGATACTCCCAGCACTAGTCCAGGTGGAAAAAAATACACTGCTCCACCATTTGGATTGCCAGAAAAAAACAGCAAAAAAGGCTTTTGCTGTCCAAATTTCATGTGAATTTCTCTAATTGGAAGAACCCATTTAGTATTCAAAAACCGTAGCTGTATCAGACTGGGAAAAATAATTTTTAGTTTGATAGTCTCTAAATTGTAGGAAAAAAATGCTAAATAACGGCTGGGATGGAAGTTAATGGGTCAATAATTGCATGCACCAAAGTTGCTTTGCTTTTCTTACTGATTTGTAGTATTTCCTCATATAGTCTTGATAATAATCTTGGACAATTGAAATATCTTGTGGTATTAATTTCCACATTTGTTGTGTCTTGATAAACTGATGCTCTTAATTTTAATGCAGTATTATTGTGTTTTGTATGTAAAATATAAGCAACCTTTTACCATCCCATATTCATAAAGGTGATATTCTATTGTCCTCTATTCTTTTATATTTTTGACAGTCACATTTAGCTATAAATTCATCTAAAATTTATTCTTTGTAATTGATTTGAGATAAGGATTTAATTTTATGGAAAAGCTATTATCCCGGCAACATTTATTAAAAACCCATCTCATCTTCACTGCCCCCAAAGCCACTTCTGTCATATGCACATGATTTGTTTCTTGGCTGTTTATACTGTCTCCAAACTTTTTCTTTCTCAGAAATATCTTTGCACTACTTGGCCTTTTGTCATTTTACAATTCTAAAAAGTTTTAGAATTTTGCAGTTTAGCTTGTCAAAATCCAAAACAAACAAAATCTGGTAAATTTTAATGGTATTAAATCTTTAGATTGATTTGGAGACAATTAACATCCCTTAACCATTTCATTTTCCAAATCATATCACAGTATATCTTTTCAATTATTTACATCTTTTAATGAATTTCACAATGACATCTAATATTTATTCATAAACAACTTGCATGTCTTTTGTTACATTTATTTCTAGTTATTTTATATTTTGATAATTTTGTGATTACTACTTTTTAAAGTATATTTTGAAAAAATTGCAATTGCAGTTTTATGATGATTTTTTAATCAGCAATAATGATCAATTATCTTACTAGCTTTATTAATTAATCTGGAGTTTCCTTTGCGTTCCTAGATGGAAAATCATATTGTCTGAGAAAAATGAGCATTTGATGTTTTTTCCATCCCTTTTCAGGTATATACTTGTTTGATATTCAAATATCTGAAGAAAATAATGTTTATCTTTTGGCTCAGCTGTCTGGTTTTTGCCTCCCTATTGGCTCTAAACTTTACTGCCTTGCTTCTTTTCTGGTTCATGAGTTCCGTCTGGAAGTTCATCTGCCTTGGATTTTTTTTCTGTGGTGAACCTTTGATACCTGACTTAATGGTAGCCTTTTCCAAACAGCATCAGAATTTGTTTCTTCTTAGACTCCCGAGGACAATATGAATTCAAATGCATGAAACTAAAATGTCAGTGTTGTAGATCACTCCGATAAGGATATTCCACTAGAGGGCTGGCTTGTGGCTATGAATTACCAGGGAAATTTTTTGAGTTCTGCCTTGTTTTATTTTAAATTTGCATTCAGCACTTTGAATCTTAGAGAAACAGATTTATTACTAGTTCCTTTTTTACACAAGACTATAGCCTTTTAATGTCTTATCTGATGCTAGCATAGATGTCTGCTATTAAATTATCCAGTATGGAGAGGGTGATTCCTGCATTTTCTCTCTTTTCCACTGTATGTTGGACATAAAAATTTCAACAAATCAAGATCAGAAGTTCAACGAATGCCCTAAGGATGAGTTAGTCTTTGATACCTTAGAAGCTCAATATTGCCTTTTAAGAAACTTTTCAAATATTTTATCAAACATTTTAAATTGTTTTTTAGTGAGAGATCATTAATGGTATCTATTCTCCCAAACTGGGGAAAATAGAAATGTTTAATCATTACATAATTATGTAAATCCTTTTGAGAACACTAGAAAAGTTATGCATACATTTTCATACAGTACTTGTAATTTAAGATTAAGAGGATTTTGAAGAGTTGGAAATTTTTATTAAAAATATCAGATTTAATAATGGTCTTCCTACATCTATTAGCTAGGAAGATCATGCTTGACTCAAAAATTAATAAATTTTTACTTCATTTTAAATTACTAATATTATACATGAAAACACAAATGCAGAAAAAATAGACATTCCTCAAAATTATAGATTAATGAATTAATATTTCTGGCCTTAGGAAATATTATTTTCTATTATAACCTGATTCAATCGGTATGAACCAAGTTGTAGTCTACTTCTCACTTTCCTAGGAAAATAATTCAATTCAAAGCAGTCTTAAAAAGGAAAAAAAACTGTGAAATATTTCTTATTAAATCTCCATCCCTTACATCTACCATTTATATTTCTCACCATTCCTTTGTAATTGACTGTTTTAATGAATGTTTAATCCTCCTATGAAATCTGAACTTTCATTTCTTAAAATAGAAAGGCAGGTTTTAAATCCATTTCTTTGGATATTGATAATGTACATTTTCTGCCCCTCAAGTATCTGCTTAGAACTTTTATCAAAGTACCATCCCATTGATGACTTTATGAATTTACCTATTGGTTGATTGTCTATTATATATATAATACTTCAACCCCCCCAAAACTAAAGGACTCACTGTGATTTCTAGTTGATCTTCCTTTCCAGATTTAGTTGAAATGGGTGGATTTCATAGAAATTATAATTCTGGCCTTTTTAAAGTCCATTAGAAAAATAGCACAATTACATTCTAATAGGAAATGCAGAAATATTTTATTTCATCAAACTACCAAATTATGCTCTAGAATGATCTGTATATTCCTACCTTGTAAATATGCCACTGTGATGGTTGGGTTCAGGTGTCAACATGGCCAGGTGTGGGTGCCCAGTTGTCTGCTCAGGCAAGCACTGGCCTAACCCTTACTGCAAGGATATTCTGTGGCTGGATGATAAACCAGAAGGCTGGTTTATTAAATCATCAGCACATTGTTGCATCTGTGACTGACTACATCTCCCATCAACTAAGGGTGTCTTCCACAAACAAGAGAATGCATTCAGTTGGATTTTATCTAATCAGTTGAAGACTTTTAAGGGAGAAGAGAGATTCTGCACTGCTTCTTCAGCCAGTGAGCCTCTCCTATGAAATTCATCAAGATTTATGGAAGTGGGCAGGTCACAGTGACTCAGCAGGCAGAGTTCTCCCATGCCTTGCCAGAGACCCGGGTTCTATTCCCAGTACCTATTCCCATGGCAAAAAAAAAAAAAAAAAAAAAAAGTTATGGGAGTTGCCAGCCTCATGGCCTGCCCTAAGAATTTTGGACTCTTGCATTCCCACGGTTGTGTGAGACACCTTTATAAATCTCATATTTACAGATATCTCCTGTTTGTTCTGCTTCTCTACAGAATCCTGACTAATACAGCCACCTTTAGTGTTGATTTCATTTTAAAACTGAATCCAAATAGCTGTTTCTATATCATGCTTCTTTACAGATTTACCATTTCTTTTTATGACCTTTAATACACATTTGGGGAGAAGATATTGATGGAAAATATTGCTTAAATTTGAATATAACTATGAGTTTCAGCTCCTTTCAAGAGAACAGAACGTGTCTTAGAGCTGAGCTTAGTTACAAAATGCCAATCTTACATAACTTTTGAGGAAGAAAATCAAAACAGCTCATATGTCAGCTGCTTGATAGATGTTCCATATTTCAAGGAGGATGAGAGCAACAATTTTACATACCAAGTAAATAGTTTGGGGAGGACTTGGAGTAGTGAAAACAACTATTTAAAATAAAGAAGTACACTTGGTGCCACATATGCTAAACATATTCTTTGTGGCGCTAGGTAAACTCTTTCTGTAAATATATACCCTAATAAAACTTCAGGTCATTATACCAAAATAAAAAGGATAATAATTCTATTCCAAACTCCTTTACATACATGCATATTGTAATGTTCAGAAGTTAGCAACCTCATACTTCAAAGAGAACTTTTTGTTGTTGTTAACTGGATTTAATTGAAATTCAAGGGAGCACAGATTACTAAAAACTAAATTGAATGCATGTTCTTTTTCTGAAGCAAACTGATGTGTGAAGCTGATGGAAAATATAGTCAATTATTACATCTAAATGTCCTATAAAGGAGTGTAGCAGAAATTATGATCCTGCTGGGGATGGAGGCCATTATCCTATATCATGACACTTGCTAATACAGCAAACAATAAATTCGTTATTATTACAGGATTTTAAACCAGAGTAAACCTCTAATGTTGAACAGTAAAACCACGCAAAAGAAATCAACCATGCTGCCTCCTGCAATGGTTTTCTAATGAAATACCTCGAGTTGCATACCAATCATACTGTAAATTGCACTTAAGAGGTTAGTGACTATGGTTCCTTTGAGGACAACAGTGAAGAATTGCCACTATTTTCCATTTCAAAAGGAAACATAAATTGAAGATCATGAACCAAATGTCCCCTCCATTTTTCAGGAGAATGATTATGGAATTTAATATATCATAAAATCACAGTTATGGTTTCAATTTCACTGAAGTGGGAAGTGTTCTCTGTATTCCATGTTCAATAAACTATAAACTTGTGGAGATAAAAAAAAACTATGCAAATATGTAGCTCAGTTTGGCTGCCTTCAAGTAGATGAATGTCTACATATTTGTACTGGTTATGGGTCTATTCTTTCCTTTTTAATCTTCAGGTAGGAGTTTTCTGGAAGTGAAAGAACAGGTCTTAAAAGTTCTCTTGCTATCTATTGCCATGTAACAAAATACCCCAAAAGTTAGTAGTTAAAAACACCTATCATTTTACTTATTTGCTTATAATTTTTGCATTCTGTGCAGAGATCAGTGGACATAGCTCACCTCTCCTCCCCATGGCATTATTTAGGCTGGCATAACTGATGCCAGAGGCTTAGCCTCTACCTGGCCTCATTCACGCGGTGGCTAAGTTGATACTGACTGTTGATTGGTAGCTCAGTTGGATCTGTTAAACGTCATCAGTTCTTCTCCATGTGACCTTTCTCTGGGACTAGGCAGGGCTTCTCATGGCATCGCAATCGAAAAATATTTCAACTTATGCAGGAAGACAGGCTTCCTCCAGAGTGCAAAAGCAGAAGCGGCCAACCCTTAGAGTTGAGGACCTGGTAACAGAGCCAGTGCAGATTCCAGAGGAGGAGACTGCACAAAATCAGGGAAGCATCCTGAGCACATTCCCATGTACCTTAGCACTATACACACAGATGGTACTAATTGAACAGTTCTTGTATGAATGAAGTTTGGTGCATCTAGATAATCTAATTCCCGTGTTTTATTACCGTGATGAGGTTTTTCCTGATGGTTAACTGAAATCTCTCCTTATTTAATTTAGGCACATTTCTTCCAAGTTGAAATCCAAGTTTACAGCTAATAAATGGTCAACACCAACTTCACAAAGTATGCTATAGCTTAAAGACAAGTGTTAAATTAGAGAGTCATTTCCTTCCTATCTGAAAAACAAATTCATTTTGCTGCCATATGGGAAATAGGAAAAGACAGTTAAATACTTGGCAAAGAGAGTTAATTACTTGTCCTTAGAAAGTAGAAGAGTTTTTTTAAATAAAAAACAAGATGCTCTGAGTGTTTCGCAAGTGCTATATAAGGAAGAGCCCTGGCACAGGAACCATCTCATCCTCTGGGGAGCATGTACTGGCCCTGAGCTGTGAGTTAGGATCTTAAATTTAAGCCGTAATCCTGCCGCAGTGAGGCAGCGCATCGTAAAACAGCCGCATCATGTCTCCAGTGGTCAGTTTTCTCATCTGTAAATTGAGAGGCCTGCAAGACTGCAAGACTGCTGCAAGACTCCAACACTTTACTCATAAACTGCAAAACCAATGTAATTTTTAAAATTCTGTGACTTCTTTTTATTTGCCTAGACATTTATGTTCACGGTATGTTTTATGTTCACAGCTAATGTCTGAGTCTGCAAATGCTTAATAAAACAGTTTTTCTTTCACTCCCAAATTGACAAAGATGTACATTATGAAAAATGTTTTCCCTCATAGTTAGAATAGTTCTGGTAAGGAGTTCTGTGCTGATCTATGTATTTGAGATTTATTTCTTCATAAAGGAAACAAATAAACAAAAGATATTTTTATTTTATATTTTATGTACATGCTTCATTGCACAGTGACTGTTTATTGCTCTTAAAACTGTTTCCATTTAAAAGCAAAAGTTTCACATAAGCGAACGCAATTTTCAAGTTAGAAAACAAATGTACAAGAGTTGTAAACTCATATTATTGTTTTGCGAAATCAGAATGACCTCTGAATCCCTCATTTCTATGTTTATTTCACTATGGATCTAGTGAAAGCTCCACAAACTTCCTATTTTACTGATAAATGATCTTGGATAAAACATAAAGCAAGAGAGAAGATTAACAAACTTCTTGATAGTCCAATGGTATGCTGTGCATGCTTTGCAGCAGCTTGTGAAATTATTGTGCCCGTCTTTTCCCCATCTGCCTATAACGAAGTCTTGTTAGTAGGGGAAATTGGCCATTTCCAGGAGTATCTGCACCACAGAAATTGGCAAATATTATAAATCAGGGTTTTTTCTTTTTCTTTCTTGGGAAGTGGGGGACATGATGGGGGACATGACACTGTCATTTAACATCTACCTAAAAGCCACAGTCTTAAGTCAATTTGTCTAAAAAATAAACAGACTACAACTCAGTTAATTAAGCCTTGGTAAGTAAGCTTAAATAGGTAAGCTTATATTTCCCATGAGAGTGTAAATTATCTGTGCCCAAGGAACCTAAAGGCATGAAAGTAGTGGACCAGAAAGAGAGCTGAAGAAAGTGGAACCACGAAAGCTTGTGCAGATTGTTCAATCAGGGCATTAGATAAAGTCCATTAACCGGCATCTTTCCCCAGAGAAAAAGTCAACTTTGGTAGTACAACAAATGATTTAAATAAATGTAAAGAAAATATGAAGACATCAAATAAATAAAGAAATGCTTCCCCTGTGATTTTTGGCATGTTTGCCCATTACTTCAGTTCGTAACTCATAGCCCTCTTATCAGGCACAAGAAACACTTATATAACCATGCTCACTTATATTTCTTCACACAGAGATTGTTCTCTAAGTATCTAGAAGAATTTCACTGTAACTTCAAAATGTTCCTTCATCAGAATATAATTTCTTTTTCCTTTCTTGGTTTTATAAAATAGAATGTGCCAAATCTGTCTTCATCTTGCCAGAACTGTTTGCTCCACTCTGGGGTAGAAAAAAAAAGAAACATTTTTTCCCCTACAGTTAATAATCATTTATTTTACATAAATATTGATTTATCAAGTCTATCAATTTGAGAAGTGTGTTTATCCATCCGCTGAATAAACATCTATTGAATTCCTATCATGTTCTAGTCACAAGGGATACAATGGAGAACAAATGTATGTAAGATCTCTGCCCTCAAGGATCTTACATTCTAATGGCAACACCAGATTATAAATAAGAATGTGTCAATAACAAAGATGATTTCAGATTATGATTGGTGTGATGATAGCATGGTTAGAAAGTTTTTGCAGAATCAACATCTAAGCTGAGAACTGAACGTTAAAAAGGAGTAAGCTAACAGAAAAGTACATCTAAGAGAGAATTAAAATATGGAGAAGCCATAAATTAGAAATAATCCTGGCATTTTGAAGATCAGAAAAGAGGACAGTAGGGATTGGATATGTTCAGCAAGGAGACAGTGCTTCCAGAAGAGGCTGGAAGTGTAAAAGGGTGCCAAACAGGCTTTGCAGGACATGATAAGGATTTTGGACTTTAGGAATAAATATAATATGAATGCCTTAAATAATTTTAAGTTGAGGAGTGACATGATCATATTTATTTATAATGATCTCTCTGCCTTTTCTGGGTTAAATGAACTGGGGTTGGAGGTTTGGAGACACAGGTGGAAGAAGGCACACTATTTGTGAAAAGATTATAGGAGCTCAGGCGAAAGATAAGTGTGGCTTTTACCAGGTTGAGACACCTAGAAAGGTTTACTTATAGTTTGGAGTTTGTTTCTGCAGAATTTGATGATGAATTTGATGTGAGCAGTAAAAGGAAACTCTAAGGCACATAGCCTAGGTTTTTGCTTTAATTGTGATAACTTTAATATAATGGCAAAGGAAAAGCTTAGAGATATAGAGAGATGGTTCCATTTTAATCATTATGCATTTGAGATATTGCATGATCACAAAAGAAATGTCAAGTACATAGATGAGTATATTAGTTCTATGGCTCAAGGGAGAGTTCAGGGCTATCCTTAAGATTTCTGGAGTTATCAACACATATGTGATATTTACAGCCACAGAACTGATGATATTACCTAGTATTATCACCTAGGTAATAGGTGGGAGGACAGAGAGATAAGAGGACCTAGGAGAGACCCTTAGAATACCTCAACTTTTAGAAGTAGAAGAGTGACAGATATATCCACAAAGGAAAGTGAGATAAAGGGACCAGAGAGATAGAAGGAAAAATAATATTTGTTGACACTGAAGCCTAAAGGGTAAAGAGTTTAAACAAGAAAGGTGTTGTATTAGTTTGAAAGCTGTTGGAATACAGTCTACCAGAAATGGAATGGCTTTAATAAAGAGAATTTAATAATTTAAAGTCTACAGTTCTAAGACTATGAAACTGTCCAAACTAAGGCTTCCAGGTACCTTAATTAAAGGAAGGCAGTGGGTCAGAAATACCACATGTGGCTGGCATATGCTGGTCCATTGGTCTCAACTGCTTTCAGCCTCTGTTCCTGTGGGAGTTCCTCATTTTGCTTCTGGGGGCTGATTTTCATCTCTTGGTTTTTCTTGGCTCTCTCCAGGTTCTGGCTTGCTTAACATCTCATGGACACATCTGCTGGGCTCCAAGCAGCTCCAAACATCTGTGTCTCTGTTCTCCAAGTGTTGGCATCTGAGTCAGCTCTGCTCTGAAGTTTCTGTCAACCCTCTCTCTGTTGGCTCTGATGTTTCTTCAAAATGTTTCCCCTTTTAAAGGCCTCCAGTAAACTAATTAAGACCCATCATGAATAAGTAAAGTCAAATCTCTATCTAATCAAAAGGTCATACCCACAATTGGGTGTGTCACATCTCTATGGAGATAATCTAATTAAAGTTTCCAACCTAGAGTATTGAATCAAGGTTAGAAGAAATGGCTGCTTCACAAGATTGAATCAGGATTAAAACATGGCTTTTCTAGGGTACATCATACTTTCAAACCTGCACATGTGTCATCAAAGCACTTAATTACGCATAAATATGACACTAGAGAATTGGGTTGGTGGGGCTGTAGACAATGGAGTGGCCAGGTACCAAAAGGAGTTAATGAACGGGATATAATAGTCTACTCATTATATATTTTGTCAATGAAGAGGAACAAAGAAATGGGAAATGTTGGACCAAGGAAGGAAATTCTTTAAAATGGGAACTGCTAGAGCATATTTGTATCTGGATAGAAATGAGATAAGAGAGGGAGATGTGGATGATGATAAAAGGGTGTAGAAAAATTAAAGAACAAAGTATCTGTGAAGGAAAGAAGGATAGGAATTAGAGAACAAGTGGAGGGTTTAGCCTTTGATGGGAGTAGAGATATTTTTCTGTGATAATAAATGAAAATTCAGAGAAGTACAGTGTATAGATGAAAGACAGAAAGATAGAGAAACATAGAGAGAGAGAGTAAGGGGAGAGAGGGAAGGAGAAAGGTGGACACTGAGAGAGAGGGAATGATGATGCATAGACAGATGGATCTTATTTACATATATGTTCACTTCTGTAGGATTGGGAGTTAGGACTGGAACGTGCTTTCCCTAAATACCAGGGTGGAAGACCAATCTTCTCCAAGTCCTAGGGTGGTGGCCACACTCTCAAATGCTGAGACTGAGGCTCCACCCTCTCCAAACGTTGGGAAGTCAGTCACACTTTCCCGAACACTGGGGTGATGCTCCACACTCTTCAAATGCCAGAGAGTGGCACCTCTCTCTTGGTCTGAGGAAGGGCCTTCAGCCCCTGCCTTGACATCCACGGTTCTGCCTTTTGAAATCATTCTTCATACATTTCAGCACATCTTTGTCCCTTTCAGTACAGATAGGCAGTGTTTTTACTTATACAAAATTCTCAAAAACTTTGTAGCTTCTCCATGCAATTCAAAGAGGTCCAAGACATCAGACAAAGGTGTTTTCTACATATATTTCTTCAATATTGCATCTCCATTCCTGACTTCCTCTGAGATGGTTGACTGGACCCATGAATTATATGTCTAACCTCTTCAACAAATGGTTATTCAGCTACATCCTGATATGGAGCCCCATTCTCTGGGCATTTTGATTTTGGATGCCTAACCCCCAAAATTGCGATAACCAATTACTTTTGTTTATGCCAACTAGTCTATGGTATTTTGTTAGAACAGCTCTAGCAAACAAAGATAGTAGAATAAATACTCATCCCAGGTTGACTGGGGCAAGTGTAGTTTATGTCTGTTTTTCCCAGAATAATTATTAATAGCTTGACATTTCACCCTCAAGGGTTTTCGTTTAGCCATAAATATTCTGGTCACCATATTTAAAAACTATAGCTTGAGTATACCTACTAAAAGTCTCTTCTTCACATATAATTTGATCTCACTAAAGTTATTTCTAATTAATTAATATTCACAGTTTATTTAAAAATCATGTTACTTTCCTAACAGGTAATATTCATCATTGAGAATCTATTTATGGAGTGTCATCTATAAGAACAACATAGTACTGGGTATAGTGATTACAAAAACTAATTAAATAGAGTTTGTCTCTTTGAATAGCTCATAGTCTAATGAACTAAAACAATGTGTGATAAGTCCTATAACCATGCTGTGAAGGAAGCGTTATTAAAACTTAGTAGGATGCATTCACTGATGTTTAGTGAATACGTATGATTTATAGCTCCGGGTCTTCAATCATGTAGACATTTACCCAATTCATGTTAGCCTACCTACTGAATGATCAAAATAAAGGGAACTTTTCCATAGTAAAATTGAGATCATCGGAGTACCCATCTCACAGTTATAATGAGGGTGAAATGAATTTCTCCAAGTAGCATAATCTGGCATGTTATGTATTTTTAATATTTAATAAATATTACTTTTATTTATCCTATATTATTTTTTTGCTCTGTCATTAACAGTCAGAGTTTAATAACTATAGCTACATATAATAACATGATTATTCAATTTTTTTCTACAACTTCAAATTTAACACTATTTCTTAGCTCTCTTTCCATATTAGTAAATTTAGATCTATGTCATTCCTTAAAATTAGTTTAATGGACATCTCTTAATTTATTTAACCACTTATTTATTGATGATCATTTAGGTTGTTTCAATGATTTGTAATTATACATAAAGCTGCAGAGAACATCCATTAATATACCTCTCTTCATTCTTCTATGGAATTTATTACAAAATTGGGGTTGCAAATGTTTATTTAAAATATGATACATAAAACCTTCAGAAAATCTGTAGTAATTCATAAATTCCCCAAAAGATAATGAGTTCTATTTTTTTATATGAGCAAACTCTTTAATATTTGCCTAGCTGAATACCTAAATGTATGTATGTATATATGTATGCATGTATCTAGCTAGCTAGCTAGCCTGCTAACTATTCATCCATCCACAGGTAGTGATATCTACCTGTGGTAGATACGACTAATTGTCTCCAGTTATCCATCCATTCCTTCTTGCACTTAGTAATAGAATATGGCCAGCTAAATAGTACATTTCTCAATCTTTCAGCTCTGTGAAAATAGGATGAAGTTTGATTAATGGATTATTCCTGGGAACAGGAATAATGCGTACAATTTCTAAGCCTCCCTTTTTAAAGTTACAATTTTTATCTTACACTTCTTTGTCCCATCCTGATGGCTTGGGAGAGAAACTACTAGACAGCTGCTAGGAACTTAGCTTACATTGCTCCATGAGCTCGTGCAGTTAAGAAATCGTCTAACTCTCCAGGATACAGACCTGCATGAGAATTGATTCCTGAGACAGAAATGCACATCAGTATTGCTTAAGCCATGGTATTTTGACTTTTGTTAGACCTACTTGGACTGCCCCCTTAATCATGTTCTATCTTTATCTATTTGTGTATGTATGTAAGTAAGCAATATGTATCTTCCATTTATTGTCTATCATCTATATTTTCTCAAGTGTTGCTTTAAATGGCATTGAATAAACTACCTGATTAGCAAGATTAACCATCTTACATCCTTGTCCATGTACTTCATATTATATACTGACTATTTGTATTGAGCATTTTATATTATTAGCTATCAGTTGTCTGTTGATAAAATTGCCCCTTTTTTCTGGGTTGTGGTTTACTTACATGTCGTAGGCACTCATGATATGTTATGGAAATTAATGTTATATTTTATAAATGTTTCCTCCAAGTTTTTTGCTTATATTGAAACTTTTTTGATGTTTTTATTCCTACAGAAATACTATAATAATTGTATAGGTAAAATTATGAAAGTTATCCTGACAACAGAATTTGGAAAATATTCTCATACAAGTGTCTTCAAAAGCTTATAGATCTATAATTAACCTTTAATTTATTGTATGGGGCAAGGTAGGAATGTAGCATAATGTCTCCTCCAATATATAATTAATTTTCCCAAGAATTATTATTTAAATGCCCACATTATAGTGTTAGTTTCTGGATATTCTGCTTTGTTTCATACTGCTTTTCAATTCCTGCCTAGTTCTAAATTATTCAATTTACTGTAGTTCTGTGGAATGTTTCAATTTTTCTCAAGTCAAGATATCATGGCTGTTTTTCAGAGTGTTCATTTTTTAGTTAAAATTAACTATACATTATTTGGTCAAATTATTTTTTAAAATAATATGCATATAGGAATGTAATTACACAAAATTTATAGATTTGAGTCTTCACTCCAGAAATATGGTATGTGTATAAACGTCATAGAGTTGCCATATATTACCACAAAATTTGTGGCTAAAACAGCAGAAATGTATTCTCCCACACTTCTAAAGGCTAGAAGTCCAAAATTAAGGTGTTTGCGGTTCCATGCTATTCCTGAAGGTTCTAGGGAAAAATTCTTTCTTCCCTCTTCCTTGCTGATGATGGTTCTCAGAAATTCTAGGCATTCCTTGGCTTGCAGCTTCATCACTACAATCTCTGCCTCCATCTTCACATGGCCTTCTCTATGTCTCTTTGTGTCCTCTCCCCTTCTTATAATGATAGCCATTATTATATTTAGGGCCCACTCTAATCTAGAATGACCTCATCTTAATTTGATTATAAATGCAAAGACCCTATTTCCAAATAACGTTACATACGCAGGTACTGATGGTTGGGACTTGAACTTAACTTTTGGAGGAACGCAATTCAACCACTACAGTCTACAAACTGGCCCCCCAAATTCACATCCTTTCCTCATGCCAAATGCATCCACCCTTTCAAACATCTCCAAATATTTTACCCCCATCCAGCAGCACTTCTAATTCCCAAATCTCATCTAAACAGCATCAACTTAAAAAGTCCCAAGTCTCATCATTTCAGTCATGTATGAGTGAGAGTCTGGGGATGATCCATCCTGGAACAAAACCTTTTTCCATCTGTGGACCTGAGAAGGGAGAAAAATTATTTGCTTCCACGATACAATGGTAGGATAGGACAAGCATAGAACAGATAGTCCTAATCTGAAAGGAAGAAAATGAAAGGAATAAAGGGCATTAGATCAAAGCAAGTTCAAAATCTACGAGGGCAAATACTATTCAGTTTCAGGACCTGAGAATAAACCTCTTTGGCTTGAGACTGCCCTTCAGGTTCTTTAGAGCAAGTCTACTCTCTCTGCAGCTGTGGCTCTCTGCTCTGCTCTAAACATCTTAGTGAAATTACTATGGCTTTCCTGGTTGAGGAGAGGAAAGAAATGTGATAAAAGCGTACGTAACACCGTGGCAGATCTATGATTTAGCCCACTTTCTCTAACACTGAATTTGTGTGTATTAATTTAATCCACTTTAGATTGCATCATTCCTATCATTTCAAAGACACTCAAAGCTTGTCAAGTCACTCATTTCAACAAATAATTTTTCCAAAATCTTAGAAGATACCATTTTGTCACACATTTAGAACTGCTATATACTAAAAATCCTTTATGGTATCAGTGTAGTTAATATTTCCTAAGTGTTAAAATTTGAAAGGAGATTATTTTCATTTCAGACAATGATATATTTTCCTCTTAGTCCCAAGGACATTTTTATGCTTTTATCAATAAGGACACCCACTTATCCTCTACCTTCGGAGTATTTACACCTCACATATTTTGGAGTTCCTTTTGATGTCCTTGAATTCTTGTTTTGTCTAATTTCTAATATGTAACTGACTTGCCACACTTTTAAGATTCCCCATACATTCACCCTTCATATCGTCCCATATACAACTATGATTTCCTTTACTTTGATAAGTTTTCACCTGAATTTTTTAATATTAACAAAACTTTAAAAGTGCCACAAACTGTTCAAGGATAAGAACTTCCTCTCTTTGAACTTAATATTTGTAAGGCTGAAAAATCATTTACTGAAACCACATTTTAGGATTGCAACTAGGTTCAAATACTTAACTTCATGCCCAAGATGATATGGAAGGTTTTTATGATATTCAGGATTAAACGAATAAAACTGAAAGGAGGAGAGAAAGAAGATAAGAAGATAATGTTTCCAGTGAGTTCGCTTTCTCATACCCTTGGAACTGAACATCCCTTTGTGTCCCCACCCATAAAAAATATAAACCATGACAAAACTACTAAGGTACGTAAGGAAAATACAAAGAATAATATATTATTTCACTTGTAGCGGAAAAGTAATTCGACTTCCATAATGCCAGCAGTTAGTTTAGTAAGCTTTCAAAGTTGTTTTTGTTGTTTTTTTTCCCAAAGGTTTTTAAAATTAAAAATAATAAATTTCAAACTGACTCCTTGATTTTTATATTTTTAGGTTCTCAACTATGTATGCTAGGGAAACTACAACACATCTAGTTGCAGCATTTGGTTAATAATTTCTAAATTTAACATTATCTCTATAATATTAGGTTTTAAACTTGCTTGAGTTGGAATACCGAGACAAAATAATTTTCATCAGAAGTATAAAAATTATGAGAGTGAAATCTTAACCTATATTAAAGTAATCTTATCTTTTCTTTTCTTTAGACCATTCTTTCAAGTGGTTCAGTAGATCCATCAGCATAGAGTGAAGTAAGATGTGATTTCTTTTTTCCACCAAAGAAATACAAAGAAAAATATTGAGATGAGATTCAGCTTCTGACATGAAAAATAGAATAATGTAGCAGGACAAAAAATGTATATAATTCAACCTATTTTCTTGGAAATTGCACTACCTCAAGATATTTTATAAATATCAAAAAGGGTAAGAAAAGTGATAACAGAAAGTTGATAGAAAGTGATAGATATCAAAGATAGTCAAATTATGGAAAAGAATAATTTATTAATTATAATTTTTGAAAATTTTAAAACATATTGAAAGACACACTATGTACCTGAGAAAATAAACCCAAAATAGCCAAAACAGGGACATGTTCTAATGAATTTATTTTATTTCAATCTTCTGGACATCCAAACAAAAAGACCAAACCACTTACAGTGGTAAGAATATCTGACCTTCATTCATACATTATACCAAAAGATAAAAGTGCAACATATTTGAGATTTTTTTTTAAATGTTAGTCAAGAATTTTGTATACAGCCAAACTGAGCTTCAAACATCAAAGTTGTAGAACTATCAGTAGGGAACATGCAAGAGCTCAGGCAAAATTATTCTATATGCACTTCCTGAGAAATCTACTAGAGAGCAAGACTCAGATAACCAATATGACGAGGATAATTTCTGGTGTTAAGCAAACAATATATTTACCTAATGCTGTAAGGTTTAATGATATATTTTTGCTTAACACCAGTCCTTATTACAAGTCATGTTAATTCTGGTAATAAGAATCACTGATTCTCTACATGCCTGAAAAAAAGGATCATGAGGCCAAGTAAAAATCACATAGTTCTAATTTTGATTTGGAAGTACTGTGTGAACAATTTTCTTGCTCTATCCACTCAAAAGATCTAGAAATCAATGACTATGCCAATAACAATCAGTTCCCATACCCCCAGATCTTGTTTTCTAAAATAATACTTATCACCAAAAGGAATCAGGCTTCTTAGAGAAATCATAAAGCTAAGACTGAATCTCTTGTTGTTCTAAAAAAGTAAGGAAGCAAGACATTAAAAACTTTTAGAATTGAATCAAAGGGACCCAGGAGCCAATTCCAATAGGTTCTTCTAGCCAACAATCACAAAAATTAAGCATTAATAAGAATAATAAATGCAGAGGATTGAAACACATCAAATGTGATTAAATCGATTAATTAATAATGATGCTAAAAGAAAATAAGAAACTTATTGTCACTTTTAAAAGACCCTAGGAATTTAACTCAGTATTATGACAACAGGTAAATAAAGAGAAAGAATCAAGCAATTTTCTATATTTTCTATACAAACTGTATGCTCTGGTTCCTAAGAGAACATCTGCATTATAGACGTGTTCTAGCTAATAAATGAAGAAGGAATATTGAAATTAGAAAATCACAATTCTGCAGCCCCTAACGAATTAAAAGATATATATAGACCGTGATCATGAATAGATGTTAATATAACTAACAGCGATTCAGATGTGAATCAGATCAAGCCTGTAATTCTAATTGAAAATTCATTAAAAAATGCAAGGCAAGAGAAAAATGTTATGTAACATTATGGGCTGCAAACCCTAGAGTTTGCTAGAAATTTCACATGACTTTACATGATGAAGACCTTGTCTCCTCAATAACTACAATGACGACAATGAAAACAAGAAATAAATGTAGAAGAAAAAGTACAAAATAAAAGTGACTTATGACCAAATTATAGTCATGGATTTTATTTGGATTCCAATTTGAACAAACTTTAAAACAAACAACAAAACAAGAAAATATGCATTAGACGATAGGGGAACTGTTTCATTGACTCGATATTTTATGATAATTAGGAGTTATTGGTTATTTTTAAAGGGTGACAATAGAAATATTATTTTTAAAGCATTTTTAATATTTAGAGATAGATTATGTAATATTTATGGATGAAATTACATGATGTCTGGCATTGGCTTCAAATTAATTGAGGACAGAGATTATTTAATCACTATCCTAATTATAATTTAATAATGTATATTAGTGTATATTAAATTATAATTATAATTACTGAAGCTGAGAGATTGGTGGTGGTGGTAAGTAGGGGGAGGTGCCACTATACTGCTCCCTGTAAACTTTTTTTTTTTTGCATGGGCAGCCACCGGGAATCGAACCCAGGTGGCCAGCATGGCAGGTGAGAATTCTGCCACTGAGCCACCATCACACCACCTACCTGTGTACTTTTTATGCTTGAAATTGTCTATAATCACAAGTTTGAAATTTAACAATGGTCTGTATGTTACAGTGGTAATGGGAGTAGAGAGAAGTGGAAACTGCAGGTGGAATTTGGAAAAGGCCTAACTGACAGCCCTCAGTGATCATTTGAATGGGGAAAGGCAAGGGGAATGACTTCTAGATGACCCAGATATTTGACTCAGCAGCTTGGGGTGCTAAGTCCAAGCACGAAGTGAGAAGGATTTATTCAGGGTATAGATTTTGCTTGGAAGATGAGATGGGAGGACAAGGGGACAAATGAATTAAGGAAAATAGTTGAAGTGATGGATCATGGCTAGAGCAGAAGGAAGGTGAAATGACGAGGGCACTGATACGCAGGGCAAAAGGAGAGAGCTTTCTGGACTGTTGCTCTGCCACTAATAGGCTGTTCAAATTGAGCCCAAATTACTTAAGATATTCTTTATTTAGTTGTCACATCTGAAAATTTAGAGTGGATTTTATGTAGTCATTTGCAAAGCATTTAAGACGATGCATCCTTTCAATGTATCTTCTTTTTAAAATATTCCCCACATAAAGAGATGTTTGATTTTATATATTGATTTTTTTTTTGCATGGGCAGGCACCGAGAATCAAACGTGGGTCTCCAGCATGGCAGGCGAGAACCATGACCCTCCCTATATTGATTTTTTACACCAATACACTACATTCTCTTAAACAGCCACTTCCTAACATAGCCTCAATTGTGAGGAAAACCTGCCACAAATCAAGTCTTGTTTATTTGGTTGTTTTGTTGTTGCTCTTAGTGTTAAGGTAAAAGTCTGTGTGTCAAGGTGAAAATCTCTCGCTAGCGATCTCGGCAGCTCCAGGGCTAACCCTGGTGGCCATTGCCATAGTAACCTTAATCAGGGGCTGTTTGCAAAGCTGTTTATAACCTTGTTTTAAGTTAAGAAATTATTCTTTGTAAACATAGAAAATAATGCTATAACTATGCTATCAAAAATTCTGTTTCATCATATTTGTGTTATTCCACTTCTGCTGAATGAACTGTGGTTAGGTGAAAATATCACGGTATTTTTATGGCCCTAACTCGCAATGATGGTTCAAACCCAGGAAAACTGCCTGTAGCTGGCCTTTGTGATAACCTATTATGTGCATGACAGCAAAGGACATGATAACCGTGTCCTGTTACCTTCCTAAAGAGGGGTGAAGACATTTGCTCCATTATCTATAATGGAATGGATCTTAGACCCCCACATGGAGAAGTTAGGGCTTACAGGCTGCTTCTGTCACTTGGTGAGGGGTTTAGTTTTCTAAGCTACTGAAGCAAATACCATGAAATGGGTTGGGTTAAACAATGTGAATTTATTCACTCACGGTTTGAGACTGGGAGAAATTCCAAATTAAGTTGTCATCAGGGTGATGCTTTCTCCCTAAGACTGTGGAGTTCGATGGCTTGTGACTGGTGATACTTGGTCCTTAGCTTTTCACATGACAAGCTACACTTGACATTTCTTAGTCTCTCCCTTCTCTTCTGTGTTTCACTGTTATTCAGCTTCTTGCTTCCTGTGGCGTTCTCATTCTCTCTTTGAATTTCATTCCACTTATAAAGGCCTCCAGTAACAGGATTAAGACGCATCATGTTTGAGGTGGGCCACACTTTAACGGAAGTATCTTCATCAAAAGATCATTACTTACAATGGTTTCACACCACAGGAGTGTATTAAATTTAAAAACGTGTTTTCCTGGGGAACATACAGCTTCAAACTACCAAAGGAGTTAAAGGAACTTTCTTTCCATTACTGTGTTTCTTAGCCAGAACAGTAGGCTAGGGCATGGTGGCGGTTTGAAGTTAAATGTACCCCAGAAAATGCTATGCTCTTTTAATCCATTCCTGCAGGTTTTGACCTATTATGGACTAGACGTTTGCTAGTTTACTCAGCTGAGATCTCATTCAGGATGGGTCTTGACCCTCTCATGGGAGTTCTTTAGGGGAGGATAAAACACAAACGGAAGCTAAGAGATGAAATTAAGAGAAACTCACAGAAAAAGCCCCAGAGAAGCTTACAGGAAGCCACTGAAGACAGAAGATGGAAGGAACAAAACCTGGGAGAAAAGGACCAGCAGATGACCCCATGTGCCTTGATATCTGGCAGAGAAGCCTAAGTTTTCAGGTAGCCAGTCTTCAGAGAAAGTATCATCCTACTGATGCCTTAATTTGGGCATTTTTCATGGCCTAAAAAATGTTAGCTTGTAAATTAGTAAATCCCCACTTTAAAAGCCAATTCACTTCTGGTATATTGCATTTCCTCAGATTTAGCATATCAAAACAGGCCTTAACAGAGTAATGAGGGTTCAGGTCTTGGACATTTAGAAGGTTAAGTTTCTTTTTGGAACATTTAGGTTAAGTTTCTTTCACTTTCTGAAAGCTTTTGCATAAACATTAAAGAAGTTTCAATATCAACTCACCTGTAGTTCTTGCCTCATCCACTAACAAAAATTAAGCTATCTCAGTTCTAAACAAGCTGCAGAGGAAGTTTGGGCAAGGGTGACTAGGCATAGACAACTTCTTGATCTTGTAAATTCATGGACAGCTAAGGTCAGAAATTGAATTAATGAGACAATATTAGTGCCAAACGTACAAGAGATTGAATCTGTCAGCACACAGATGAGACGAATGGGTCATCCAAAGCTACACGTAGGATAAGTTAGCATTACTAGCTTGAAACAAACTGCTCTGGTCAAAGCCCCTCTCATTCCAAGTCTGAATACAATTGTGCAGTATCTAGACCTTATACCAAATCAGGAATACTTGTCTGAAAGTCTCAAAGAACTTTGAGACATACAGCCATGGAGCGCTTTTCTATGGAATAGAAGTGGGGACTTCAAAGGACACAAGTAGAGAACAGGCCTGCCCATAGATTCTGCTATTATCATGCATTTATCCTGCATCTACCTTAATTCCAGATAACCTGGAAAAATGATTACTTCTCAGCACTTTGTTCAGACACCAAATGTATTAGTTTGCTAGCTGCTATACCAGAATGCAATCTACCAGAAATGGAATGACTCTTATACAAAGAAATTTAATAAGTTACATGTTTACAGTTCTAAGGAAGTGAAAGTGTCCAAACTAAAGCATTCAAGAAAAGATACCTTAATTCATGGAAGGCTAATGGGTCAGGAACACCTCTGTCAGTTGGGAAATCATGTGGCTGGCATCTGCTGGTTCCTTGCTCCTGGACTCTGTTGTGTTCAGCCTCTATTCCTGAGGGGGCTCATCACTTTATTTCTCCAGAGATGGCTCTCATCTCTTGGCTTCCCTAGGCTCTTTCCTGGTTCTGGCTTGCTTAACATCTCACAGTGATGGCTGCTGGGCTTCAAGCATCTCCAAACATCCATGTCTCTGTTCTCCATGTGTCTGCATCTGTGTCTGCTCTGTTGTGAAGTTTCTATCAGCTCTGAGGCATCTGTTGTTTCAGACTCTCTCCAAAATTTTTCCTTTTAAAAGATTCCAGTAAACTCATCAATACCCACCTGGAATAGGTGGAGTCACATCTCCATCTAATCAAAAGGTCACACCCACAATTGGGTGTGTTACATCTCCATGGAGACAATCTACTCATAAGATTCCAACCTAAAGTTTTGAATCAGGTTTAAGAGAAATGGTTACTCCCACAAGATTGGATTAGGATTAAAACATGGCTTTTCTGGGGTACTTAATTCTTTCAAACCAACACACCAAATAAACAAAATGTTACAAAAGGGAATGTTTTCTGCATTTACCAGAGTAACATTGACCCTCCCCATTATGAGCTCAGCTACCAGCGCCATGTCTACAGTCTTCCATAGGGTAGAAATAATGTTTCATACATTGTTACTGTTCCTCTATATCATAAAACCAGAGCCTGGAATGCTTGGGAGCGTTCATCTTGGTTTGTCTGCATGAATATTTTGTGGATTTTTGGCGAGTAATGGTTGCTTTTTTAAATTTTTCTTATTGTATAATATAACATATGTTCAAAGCAAAGAAAGAAAAAAACAATAATTTTCAGAGCACCCTTCAACAAGTATTACAGGAGAGATCCTAGAGTTTGGCATGGGCTACCATACCATCCTCTCAGGTTTTTCCTTCTTGCTGCTCCAGAATATAGAAGGTTAGAAGAAATAAATATTTTTTTTATCATCACAATCAATTTTTTTCTTTTTTGTGAAAAATAACATATATGCAAAAAAAGCAATACATTTCAAAACACAGCACAATTAGTTGTAGAACAAATTTCAGAGTTTGGTATGGTTACAGTTCCACAGTTTTAGGTTTTTACTGCTAGCTGTTCTAAGATACTAGAGACTAAAAGAAATATCAATTTAATGATTCAGCAATCATATTCATTTGTTAAACCCTACTTTCTCTGTATAACTGCACCATCACTTTTGATCATTCTACCCCACAATTTTAGGGGTATTTGGGGTATGGTCATTCTAACTTTTCATGTCAGAAGGGGCTGTCAATTATATTGGGTAATGAGATGGAACAAGCTGATGTTCTGGAGAGGCTGAGCCATCTAGGTTTCAGGACTTACCTGGACTGGAACCCATCTGGAGGTCGTAGGTTTCTAGAAAGTTACCGTAGTACATTGAACCTTTGTAGAATCTTATATATTGCCCTACGTGTTCTTTAAGATTGGCTTGAATGGTTTGGTTTGGGGTCTGGCATGTTATGATAGGTAGCAATGTCTAACTGAATCTTTCATAAGAGTGATCTCCAGAGTAGCCTCTCGACTCTATTTGAACTCTTTAAGCCACTGATACTTTATTAGTTACACTTCTTTTCCCCCTTTTTGTCAGGATGGTATTGTTGATCCTATGGTGTCAGGAGTGGATTCATCCCTGGGGGTCAGCTCCCATGCAGCCAGGGAGTTCACCCCTGGATGTCATGTCCCATATAGGGGGAAGGCAATGATTTTACTTACAGAGTTGAGCTTAGAGAGAGTGAGGCCACATCTGAGCAACAAAAGAGGTCCTGCAGAAATAACTCTTAGGCATACCTATAGGTAGTCTAAGTTTCTCTGCTACCTACATAAGCTTCACAAGAGTAAGCCTCAAGACCGAGGGCTTGGCCTATTGATTTGGGAATCCCTAACGTTTGACACAGTATCAAGGGATTCCTTGATAGTAAAGTTTAATAGTTCCTTACTTTTTCTACCATCCTTCAAGGGAGTTTGCCAATACCTTTTGATTTTCTGCTTACTGTGTTTTAAGATGTATCCAGGCATTACATTAAACTATATAGGATTAAAGGCCCTCATTCTTCTTATTCTTGGCTCATTGTGTTTCAGTTGATCAAATGAGCTATCCAGACAGTTGGAGTTAGATTATGTGCTACAGAAAGTTTAGGTTAAGATGAAATAAATCTTTCTTCCTTTGGCCTCAAAGAATAGGTCCAATTCTAAAATATAAATAATGTCTTCCTTACCCCTGTATTCTGAATTACCTTTATCCCAACCTGATCAGCTTCATTCTTACTTTTAAATGTCAGGTTATACATATATAAAACAGCATCTCAAAATCCAGAAAGAATAATTACAACTCTGGACTAAATGTGTCTGCTATAAGAGTTTATAATCTAGCCCTTGTTTTCTTATAAGCATTTTCTAAAGGAGACCATACAATAATTGTTCTTTTGTTTCTGGTTTATTGTGCCTCATCATATGTCCCACAGGTTCATTCACATCTTCATATACCTCACAAATTCTTTCCTTTTTGTAGCAGCACAATATTCGATCATATGTATATGCCATCATTCACCAATCTACTTCTCTGTCAGTGCATCCTTCAGCCACCTGCATTCATTAGGTATCATGTATAATGCTCAAAGTCCACAGTCCATCAACACTCTCATTTTTTAATAATTTCATTGTTCCCAAGAGAAGGATAACCAATAATCACACCTTCACCAAATAGAGAATTGAAAACTCCCCTTAACTCTTGTCCCTCCCCTCATTATTTACCACTGCTGTTGCTGTGGTACTGCTGATGTTCTCAATGTTTCCCTATTAAATATAGCCCATAACATGCAATAGCAGTTTTCCTCCTGTACCCTGGTCTTAAACACTCTTTGTACATGAATCATACCTTTGAAGTAGTTCTTGGAAGAACTTATTTATATTTCTAGTGTTAATCAGTGAGACACACAGGTCTATACAACCCCTTTCAATCTTGTTCACCTTCAATATGGTAATATTATTTATAGACCCACTAGAGAACCACCTTCAATTCTATCTATTCCTTTACATTTGAGTTCAACCTCATTAGCTAACTGTTCACTCATTTCTAGCTTCTATGTATCTCTAAGTCCCCTATATTCTGTATTATAAGCTTCTGATTTTATCTTTACCATGGTCATAAAGGTGGAGTCATAGAGTATCTATCCTTTTGTGTCTGGCTTATTTCACTCAGCATTATGTCCTCAAGGCTCATTCATCTTGTCATGTGCTTCAGGAAGTCATTTCGTTTTACTGCTGCATAATATTCCATTATATATATACACACCACATTTTATTAATCCACTCATCTGTTGATGGGCATTTGGATTGTTTCCATCTTTTGGTGATAATGAATAATGCTGCTATGAACATCAGTGTGCAAATGTCTGTTTGTGTCACTGCTTTCACCTCTTCTGCGTATATACCAAGTAGTGTTATTGTTGGATCATAGGGCAACTAGATACTTAGTTTCCTGTGGAATGTCCGAACTGTGTACCATAGCAGCTATACCATTATATATTTCCACCAGCAGTGCATACGTATCCCAATTTCTCCACATCTTCTCCGATATTGATAGTTTCCTATTTGTTTAATAGCAGCCATTCTTATACATGTGAGGTGGTATCTCATTTTAGTCTTGATCTGCATTTCCCTTATAACTAATGAAAATGAGCATCTCTTCATATGCTTTTGAGTTATTTGTATTTGCTCTTCAGAAAAATGCTTGCTCATACCTTTAGCCCATTTTATAATTGAGTTGTTTGTTCATTTGTTGTTGAGTTGTATGACTTCTTTATGTTTACAGGATATCAAATCTTTGTCCAATGTGTGGTTCCCAAATATTTTCTCCCATTGAGTTGGCTGCCTCTTCATGTTTTTGACAAAGTCTTTTGAGGTGCAGATGCATTTGATTTTGAGGAGTTCCTATTTATTTATGTTTTCTTTTGTTGTTTGTGCTTTGGGTGTAAAGTTTGGGAATCTACTTCCTATTACTAGGTCTTGAAGATGTTTCCTTCATTTTCTTCTAGAGGCTTGTTCTAGTTTGCTAGCTTCTGGAATGCAATATACCAGAAAAGGAATGGTTTTTACAACGGGGGAATTTAATAAGCTGCATGTTTACAGTTTTAAGTTCATGAAAATGTCCCAATTAAAACAAGGCTATAAAAAAATGTCCGATCTAAAGCATAGGGAAATATACTTTGGTTCAAGAAGGCCAGTGAAGTTCAGGGTTTCTCTCTAAACTGGAAAGTCATGTGGCAAAATAGTGATGTTTGCTAGCTTCCTCTCTGAGCCTCTTGCTTCATGAAGCTCCCCGGGGGTATTCTCCTTCTTCATCTCCAAAGGTCACTGGTTGGTGGACTCTCTACTTCTCATAGCTATGTCATTCTCTGCTCTCTCAGAATCTCCAGGCTTTTACAAAACATTTCCTCTTTTAAAGGATTCCAGTAAAGTAATCAGGACCCACCTGGAATGGATGGAGTCATGTCTCTATCTAATCAAGCTTAATACCCACAATTGGATGAGTCACAACTCCATTGACAAAACCTAATCAAGTTTCTTACCTATAGTACTGAATAGGGATTAGAAGAAACTGCTGCCTTTACAAAATGAGATTAGGATTAAAGTATGGCTTTTCTAGGGTGCATACATCCTTTTAAACTGGCACAAAGCTTTAGGGTGCTAGTTCTTATACTTAGGTGTTCAATCTACTTTGAGTTAATTTTTGTATAGGGTGTGAGGTAAGGGTCCTCTTTCTTTCTTTTGGTATTGATATCCAGTTCTCCTATGCCCATTTATTGAAAAGACTGTTTTGTCCCAATTCAGTGGATTTGGGGGCTTTGTCCAAAAATCAGTTGACCATAGATTTGTTGGTCTATTTCTGTGCTCTTGATTCAATTCCATTGGCCATACCTCTGTCTTTGTGCCAGTATCATGCTCTTTTTACCACTGTAGTTTTATAGTAAATTTTAATGTCAGGAAGTGTTAATCCTCCCACTTTATTCTTTTTTTTAGGATGCTTTTAGTTATTCAGGGTCTCTTTCCCTTCCAGATGAATTTGGTAACTAGCTTTTCTAAGTCTTCAAAGTAGGTAGCTGGAATTTTGATTGGTACTGCATTGAATCTGTAGCTCAATTTGGGTAGAATTGTCATCTTAACTATATTTAACCTTCCTATCCATGAGCAGGGAATGTTTTCCACCTATTTAGATCTTCTTTGATTTCTCTTAGCAATGTTATGGAGTTTTCCGTGTACAAGTCCTATACATCCCTAGTTAAGTTCATTCCTAAGTACTTGATTCTTTTAATTGTTATTTTGAATCAATTTTTTTTCCTTAACTGACTCAGGTCATTGCTTGTATATAGAAACATTACTGAATTTTGCACATTAATTTTATATCCCATCACCTTGCTGAATCTGTTTATTAGGTAAAGTAACTTTGTTGTAGATTTCTCAGGATATTCCAAGTGTAGTATCATATCATCTGCAAGTAATGAAAGTTTTACGTCTTTCTTTCCAATTTGGATAACTTTTATTTCTTTGTCCTGCCTGATTGCTCTAGCTAGAACTTCTAGTACAGTGTTGAATAATACTGGTGACAGTGGCATCCTTGTCTTGTTCCTGATCTTAGGGGGAAAGCTTTCAGTCTCTCTCCATTGAGTACAATATTGACTATCATTTTTTTCTCATATATGTCCTTTATCATATTGAGGAAGTTACCTTTGATTCCTATCTTTTGAAGTGTTTTTAAAAGAAAAGGATGTTGAATTTTGACGAATGTTTTTTCAGCATCAATCGAGATGATCGTGTGATTTTTCCATTTTGATTTGTTAATGTGCTGCGTTACATAAATTGATTTTCTTGTGTTGAGCCATCCTTGCATTCCTGCCATAAACCCCACTTGGTCATGGTGTATAATTCTTTTAATGTAGTTGTTGGATTTGATTTGCTAATATTTTATTGAGAATTTTTGCATCTATGTTCATTAGGGAGATTGGTCCATAGTTTTCCTTTCTTATAGCATTTTTACCTGGTTTTGATAGTAATATGATATAAGCTTCATAAAATTAGTTAGGTAGTGTTCCTTTTTCCTCAATTTTTTGGAAAAGTTTGAGCAGGACTGATGTTAGCTCTTTTTGGAATGTTTGACAAAATTCCCCTGTGACTCTATCTGGCCCTGGGCTTTTCTCAGTAGGAAGATTTTTGATGACTGATTGAACTCTTTACTTGTGATTGCTTTGTTGAGATCTTCTATGTCTTTCTGAGTCAGTGTAGCTTGTTTGTGTGCTTCCGGGAATTTGTCCAATTCATCTAAGTTGTCTAGTTTGTTGGCATATAGTTGTTCATTGTATCATCTTATGATTTCTTTTATTTCTTCAGGGTCTATGGTAATGTACCCCTTCTCATTTCTGATTTTATTTGCATCCTCTAATTTTTTCTTTGTCAGTCTTGCTAGTGGCCCATCAATTTTATTGATGTTCTCAAAAAATAAACTTTTGGTTTTATTGATTATTTCTATTGTTTTTTGTATGCCCATTCATTTACCTCTGCTTTAATCTTTGTTATTTCTCTACTTCTATTTGGGGTTAATTTCCTGTTCTTTCTCAAGTTCCTCCAGGTGAGCAGTTAAGTCCTCGATTTTTGCTCTGTCTTGTTTTTCAATACAGGCATCTAGGGCAATAAATTTCCCTCTCAGTACAGTCTTTTCCTTATCCCATAAGTTTTGATATGTTGTATTCTCATTTTCATTCATTTCCAGATAGCTACTGATTTCTCTAACAATTTCTTCTTTGACCCACTGGTTGTGTAAACTGTGTTATTTAATCTCCATATATTTGTGGAAGTTCTCATTCTTTGGTGGTTATTGATATCCAGCTTCATTCCACTATAATCAGAGAAAGTACTTTGGATAATTTCAATACTTTCAAATTTATAAAGACCAGTTTTGTGCCCCAGCATATGATCTATCCTGGGGAACGTCCCATGAGCATTAGAGAAGAATGTATACCCTGGTGTTCTGGGGTATAATGACATATATATGTCTGCTAATTCTAATTCATTTATCAAGTTCTTTAACTTCTCCATATTCTTGTTGATTTTCTGTCTGGTTGGTCTGTCTATAGAGGAGAGTGGTGTATTGAAGTCTCCTACTATTATTGTTGAAAGATCTATCATTCCCTTTGGTTTTGCCAATGTCTGTCTCATGTACTTTTGGGCTCCCTGATTGGGAGCATAAACATTTATGATTGTGATTTTTTCTTGGTGAATTGCCCCTTTAATTAGTATATAGTGTCCTTCTTTGTCTCTTATGATGTCTTTACATTTAAAGTCCATTTTGTCCAATATTAGTATAGGTACTCCTGCTTTCTTTGGTTGCAACTTGTGTGGAAAATCTTTTTTCCATCCTTTCATTTTCAATCTATTTGTATCCTTGTGTCTAAGATGGGTCTCTTTTAAGCAGTATATAGCTGGATTATATTTCTTGATCCATTCTGCCAATCTGTATCTTTCAGTTGGCAAGTTTAGTCTGTTAACATTCAAAGTTATTACTGAAAGGTATTTCTTGAATCCACCATTTTATCTTTGCGATTTTATTTGTCAGATCTATATATTCTTTACCCTTTTTCTTTTTTTTATCCTTTAATTTACCCTTACTGGTACTGTTCAAATCTGTGCCCTCCGCCAGACCTCCCACTCCTGTCTTTTTTTTTTTCAACAGGCAGAACTCCCTTTAGTATTTCCTGTAGGGATGGTTTCTTATTGACAAATTATTTGAGAATTTGTTTGTCTGAAAATTTTAATCTCTCCCTCAGTTTTGAAGGACAATTTGGCTGGGTACAGAATTCTTGGCTTGAAAATTTTCTCTTTCAGGATCATAAGTATTCCATAAAGTGCCTTCTCACTTCCTTGGTACCAGTTGAGTAATCTGAACTCAGACTTATTTGGTTTCCATTGTATGTAGTAGATTGCTTTTCTCTTGCTGCTTTCAGGATTTTCTGCTTCTCTTCAACATTTGACAGACTGATAAGTATGTGTCTTGGGAAGGACTATTTGGATTTATTCTATTTGGAGTTCATTCAGCTTCTCTGACTTGTATTTTTGTGTCCTTTATAGAGATTGGAAAGTTTTCCCCCATTATAGCCTCAACTAGTTTCCTAGCCCTTTACTCTTCTCTTCTCCTTCTGGGACACCAGTGATTCTTATATTCATTCCCTTTGTTTTGCCTATCATTTCCCTGAGAGCCAATTCAAAATTTTCCATCTTTTTTGCCATTTGCTGTTTTGAGCATTCAAATTCAGTTCTCCTGTGCTCTAGTTCACTTCTTTCTCTCTCTCTCTCTCTCTCTCTCTCTCTCTCTCTCTCTCTCTCTCTCTCTCTCTCTCTCTCTCTCTCTCTCTCTCTCTCTTTCTTTCTTTCTTTCGTTCTTTCTTTCTTTCTTCACAAGAAGGCACTGGGAATTGAACCCAGGTCTCCGGCATGGCAGGTGAGAATTCTGCCACTGAGCTACCGTCTCACCACCCTAGTTCACTTATTCTTTCTTCTGCCTCTTCAAATCTGCAGTTCTATGTCTCTAATATGTTTTTAATTTGGTCTACAGCATTCTTAATCTCTTTGATATCTATTCTTTTTCTATTTATTCTTTCAAATTCCTCTTTATGCTCTTCCAGTGTCTTCTTGATGGCCTTTATGTCACTAGCCTTCCCATTTATTTTATTTAGTAGAGTTATATGAACATCTTTGATTAGTTGTTCCAACATCCGTGTCTCCTCTGGTGTCTTAACTTGGTCATTAGACTGAACTATATTGTCTGCATCATGATATGCTTAGTGATCTTCTGCTATCTTCGTGGCATGTAAATATCTTCATTGGTTTGCTTTGGAGGTTAATTTCCTTCAGTAGTTCAAAGCTTTGCATTTGTGGGGTGGAAGTGGAGCAGGATGCAGGGTGTGGGGTGGGGAACAACAGTGCAGTGATGCATTGGTTTAGGATATTATGCTGGTGCTTGTGAGGGTGGGCACCCAGTGGTGCGGAGGATATGGTGTGCAGGTGCATGGATCTGGGGGGCAAGGCCTGGTGTGCACTGCTGTAGGGCAAAGGGCCCTTTGTTTGCATATTCAGAACTCGGAGCAGTGGGTCAGCATTGTGCCTGCTTGGGCTGGTGTCCAATGTGGCTTTGTTGTACAGGTCAGCGTTTGCCCAGAGCTGGGGGTGGGGGCGTTGTGTGATTGGGGGTTGTGCACATACACAGATCTGAGAGGGCTGTAGACTGATATACAAGTGTGCAGAGCTCTAAGGTGGTGTGGGGGGTGTTGCAGGACTGTATGGGCTTGGGGTGGGTGTAGCCTGGGTATGGAGGTGAGTGCTTGCAGCCTTTATGTGCTATCGACTGCTTGGATGGGGCAGGGACTGGGAGGTAGGGTTTGGGAGGGATGGAGCAAGACTGCGCTTTTGCAGGAGAGATGGATTGGGCTGGGGCAGGTGTGCACACACTTGGGGTGGGGTTATGGGGCTGGTACACACTCAAGGGGTTGATGGTGCAGGTGCACTTGCAGCATGGGGAGGGGTGCACATGACAGAGTTCAGGTGCATGGGGTGTGGGGGGAGTTGTGGATTATGGGGCTGATCTTGTGAGAGTAGCACAGTTAAAGAACATGGCCTGGCTTACTTCCTGGTCCTCCTCTCCCGTCCATGCACTGAGTTTCCGGGTTAGGCTGTTTACACCAGTCTGATGGTCTCTGGTTCTTAGCTTTTCAGTTCCTCAACTTTTGCAGCCAGGGATGCCCTATGTGGAGCAGAAGACACTCCCAGGTCACTTACACCCTGGAATCACCATCTCAGTCACCCTTCCCTGCCTTCTTTAGCTGTTCCTTGGAGTAGGGGTCTGCCATCTTCCCGGAACTCTGTCATTAATGGGCTTTTTAAATTCCAAACATTTGGACTTCCAGTTGAACCAGAAGTTGAATCTAAGCATCTAGTAGTCACTGCCTCTTCTGAATAAAGTCCATGAGTGTACATTAGAAACTCTTTAGATTTAATGAAAAGTTAGCTATTTTGAAACTTCCTTGTGAAAACATGTTTGATATCCTCTACACTGAGCAATATTACCTTTGATTTTTTTTTTCATGGGCAGGCACTGGGAACCATACCCGTGTCTCCAGCATGCCAGGCGAGAACTCTGCCTGCTGAGCCACCGTGGCCCAGCCTACCTTTGATTTTATATCGCATTTTAGATTCTTCAGTTCTCAGCAAGACTGAAATTCTTCAGATTTTTTTTTTTACCAAAAACAGTGCATTTCTCTCTTTTTCAGTTGTAATCCCCAAGTCAGAGTCTTCCAGATTCCTCCACCACAATTTTTTTTCAGTAATGTTATTTAGTATAAATACTTACAAAGAAATAAGCAAATTGTGAATTAGTACTTTTAAGAAGTTTGACATTATTTGTGCTTAAAAGTCAATTCCTGGGTTAAGTTTAGCTGGTAGTGGTAAACTGACTGGGTCTTAGTTAAAACTGAGTCTGAGGACATCAAGAGAAACTTCAATGCTTTTGGTTTTAACAACTCAGTTTCCCTGTTCCTTAATATTGTGTTATTTTAATAGTTCCTTTCATTAAGAACATGGCAATATCTCTTATGTTGGGCTTTTTTTTAGAAATGTTTAATATATCCAGATTTATAAAATTTTACTTGGCTCCCCATATTTAATTTCTTGGTGTATATGTATATATACATATATATTTGCATATATATTTTTGATTGACGTATCAGAGACTCTACTCCCATCACCTTATCTAAATGTAGAAACAGCTAAAGCCAATACCACTTAGATTACTACACATCAGTCTTACATATGCATCTCGTTTTGTATAATTTTTAAATCATGTTTTTCAAAAAATTGTTCCTATTTTTTAAAAAGTTGTATGTCTGAAGGAAAGGAAGATGTCAAAACATCATATCTTTTAACTCTTTAAACTTCTTTTGATGTATATTAAATATATCTATGTAATTTTAGAAGAAAATATCAATTAACCATGTTAAATATAAGAATTTGTTAAAATTAAAAAAAAAAAAGCCATGGCAGCTGTTTCAACATTACCTTAGAAAAACGGAGTCTCTAAAGTTTCCAATCTCTCTATACGTTTTCGAAAATACCATGAAGATTAAGTCAAATTCAAACACTTAAAACTTCAATTACATCATGACCAAGGAGCAGGCTATTATAAATTTCAATTTACAAGTAAACGGGGAAATAAGCAACTAACAGACAGTCGGTAGCAGAGCCCGCACTTGTGTGAAGTATCTGGAGGGAAGTGCATAGAAGTGTGGATATTGGGGAGCAATGATGAAATCCAGGAATCAGCCTCAAGGGTTCACTTCTAGAAAAAGAAGACCCTTCCCTGAGGAGGGACAACAGAGACCTGTTCTCAGACTCGTATAGACATAGCACAGCCAACAGGAACAAAAATTAGGGGTTTGAAAGAGCAGTCCTTCTTTCTACTGAGAAATGACTAGATCACAGCTTCTGTGTCTACCAGCCACATCCTCATGTTTCTGTGTTTAGGTCTCAAGTGTGTGCATTACATACACAGGAAGAAGGGATGTTACTATCTTTTATGCAATTCTCTTAAGAGAAAGAAATTTTCTTTCTCAAAAGTCCCTCTCAACTGTCTTCTTAAATCTCCTTGGCCAAATTGGGTCCATTGGAGAATGCCATGTCGTGATTCATTAAACCTGGTTTCCTTAACCAGTCGCAAACATGGTAGGTGCTTACTAGTAGAACCCACTCTAAGAATACTGGGGACAGTTCTGATGTACAAGAGCTGCATGGAGGAGTGAAAAGTACAATTTGGGAAGAGAAATCGATGCTGGTTTAGAACTGACATTTTTCAGTAGTCTAAAACAACATTTTAGTTCAGATTTCATACATCATGATCTCAACACATTCCACTGCTGGTACAAATAAATTCATGGCAGTCTGATATTTATTAATTATCTCATCAACTTCTTGTGACAATATTCCAAAGAATTCTGTGAAACTTCATGCAAGACTAACTCCTAGCAAATTTGTAAAAATAAAAGCTTTGAAACTCAGTAACTTACTGCATTTTCACAGGAATGGATGACCAGAAACTATTTGAGGAGTAAGCATTCAGCCACAATAACTGAAAGAATAAAGATTATAAAGCAGTGATGGCAATTTTGCCCAGTGATTAATCTAGCCTCAGTTGTTTCCTGAGCATTTTGCCATTTCTGTTTGCAAAGCAATAACTGGAACTGTTTAGAGGAGACAAGTCACTTTGCCTTCTTCTTGGCAGCTTTAAAAATGATAAAACAAATTTCCTACAGAGCTTGTTTTTATCCTGTTTATTTCTTGCTGCAAATAAATGGTTATTCATAGTCTGTCAGTCTGTCATGGGTCTTAAAACAATGCGCAAACACAGACTACTGAAATATTGTTTATAAAACTAAACTGATTTTTTCTGAAGACTTAAGGTTGTTGAATGATATTTACCTTCAGGTGTTAAAAGTATCTTCAATTTGCTAGAAAACATGCCATATTATTGTTTAAGGTTATAATGCTGAATGCTGCTATCTAAATAATTAATTTTATTATAACTGAAAAAACAAAACTATTATATTTGAGAAAGATGTTTAAAATTAATGAGCAACAATAAACTACCCGTTTCTTAGACATAGATATTTAGCATTTACTACATTACTTAATTCCCTAACAAACAAGTAAAGAAAATATCATTATCCTTGTTTTACAGATGAAAAAAGAGACTTAATAAAGTTAAGCTTGTGCCCATTTCCCAACAGCTGAGCCAGATTATGAATATAGGACAATATTAGTTTATATCCTTATATCACAATACATTGATTAAAATGCTTTAAATACCTCAATAAAAGCACTATAATTGGACTTTCACTAATAAAACAGAGAATCAGAAAGGAGGTAACTGATATTACCTCTGATATTAACAGTTTTTTTGTTGTATTATTCAAACTTTTTGTGAAAGTAAGCCGTATACTTTTTGTAACTAAAATGAATAAAATTGAAATGTGAAAAATCTGCATAAATTTTAATATTAATGAAAGTGATAAGAATAATGAATAAATGCTTTGGAGATAAGGAAAAATAGTTACTATTTTTAGGTGCTAATTACATCAGTATTATTTGAACTGGACCTTACAGGATGATTAGAGTTTACTGAGCATAAAGGAGAAATGGGCGGGGTGTGGGTTAAGTCATGTTGGTTATTATTAACCTAGAAATCTATTGTACTGGAAGAAAAAAACTCTCTGGGTTAGTTAGAAACACAATCCGAGCCTAAACAAGAATATATTTTCAAGGATCAGAATGACACTGTGGCAGAGGAGAGGGGCAACTCTTGAGTGAAAACCACCTCTGCAGCTATGTATGAATAACAGAACTAAATTCTAAAACAAAATTCACTTATACATGATCCATCCCATACAAGGCTACAGAGTACCTGTTTACCTCAAGGAAGCTAAGATAAAACTTCAGGAAAAAAAGAAGAGATATTGTCCCAAGGGCAGAGTATGCAACAGAGGTAGTAAGAAAGTGATCAGAATGTTCTATCTAAATCTAAGTTGTCTGGACTCTGCCTCATCCTCCGGCGTGGTAATACTGTGTTTTGATTAATAGCTGGTACAACTTTTTGAAGTAGAGTAATAATTAAAAAGAAACTCACATGAGGACTATTGTTGATACCTCAGCCAGCATCCATTTTCCCATTTCCAAACAGTACCTACCATGCATTCCCCATGCAACTCATGAATCAGAGGAAGACAGTATTATTATCTTCTCAGTGATTGGGTCAGTAAATCTGGCCTAGGCAATTCGCACAAGGTCTCCTAGCAACACTGATTGATTCAGCAATGGGTTTATGACACAATTTGAATCAATTATATGTAAATAAAAGTTTCATAGGGATACTCCAGGAAAAGGTTCTTTTCCTTTTATAAGAAATGCTGCTAGATGTGTAAAGAGCTCTCTCTTTTCCTCTGCACGTTATAATTGTATAGAGATTAGATGCCTGAAACAGTTGTAGCCACTTCCGGGCTCAAAGGTAAAGGCAGTGAATGGAGAAACTGTGATTAAACCAGTTTTCAAGACTATCTACATCTACCCTTCCACTTATGTCTTCAATTTCAAGTGCACAAAAAATAAATATTTTGACAATAATAATAGATGATGAATTTCAGTCAACCTGAAAAGAAAGAAAAAGTGAGAGAAAAAAGCCATGTTAAATGGAAGTGTGGTAAGGATTGAATGAGGATTTAGATTATTTAAATATAGGATCTAGAGGGAAAAAAATAGAAAGACAAATTCTAGGAATAAAAATGTAAAAGAAAGACAAAAGAAACATTCAAAATAAAAAGTATAACAAAATTATGGCAACAGAACTAAGATTGAATATGACTGCTACTACAATAAATGAGTAATTAAATAATGAAAAGGATTTTCAGAGTGTATCAAAGTATAAAACCAAATTTTATACTTTCAAAAATGGAAATTTTATCTCCTTTCCAATAGTTTGAGCATATTAACAAAAATTCACCACATATTAATTCCCAAGGGCAAGCTCAAATAATTTTAAGAAGTTGAAAGAATGTATCACATTTGTGATTATAATGAATTAAAATAGAAATTAGAAAAAAGTAGAAAAAATGGTATAATAAATAAAATTTAATAACAAGGGATTCATTGCATATCAGAAAGTGTGGTATATGGTTAAAACATTGCTTAACAGAATATACATAGATTTAGTGGCTTACATTATTAACAAAAAAGTGTGAAAATAATTGCTTTGAATATTTAATTGTAGTAATTAGACATTCCCGCAAGGAAAGGTACAGGTAGAAATTAATAGTGATAAGCACAGAAATTAATGAATTAGAAAACAGAACCACTGTGGCTCAGTGGTAGAGTTCTCGCCTGCCATACCAAAGACCTGGATTCGATTCCCGGTGCCTGCCCATGCAAAAGACAAAAAAATAAAATAAAATAACACCAGAAAAGTCTTACAACCGATAAATAAAATAAAAAGGAAATAAACTAACTAATAAGTAATGTTGGGGAAAAAACCAAAATAAATCACATATAGAGGAAAGTATAAATAATAAAAGTAAATAGCCATAAATATAAGGACATTTTATAAGTAATAAGAGAATTATTTCACAATTCTACAAAGCTATACAAACCAATAAAAACCTGGGTAAAATGGATGATTTTCCAGGAAATATAAATGATTGAATTCATCACAAGGATTTAGTAACCTTAAATAGACCAAGTACCATTAAATCAATCACAAGTGTTTCAATGTGAACTCCCAGAAAATGGGAAGTCCAAGTAAATTATATTGACACTTCAAAAAATAGATAATTATGGGGGTGCAAGGGTAGTTCAGTGGTAGAATTCTCATCTGCCATGTAGGAGACCTGGGTTCAATTCCTGGTCCATGCACTTCCCTAAAAACAAACAAGCAAAACAAACAAACAAATTTCAACAAATGGTGCTGCAATAATGGGAAACTCACATGGAAAAAGAATGAAATGTGACCCCGCCATACAGCATACAAAAAAAAAAGCCATTCCATGTCTGGTTTACTATATTCCAACAGCATTAGCAAATTAAAACAACATAGAAGAATTAAAATGCTATGAAGAAAAAAAAAGGAATAATAGAAGGTAGAACATAAGAGCTTAATCCATAAAAAGGAGTAAAATGTAGAAAAGGCAGCATTAGCTCACAGAGGCAGTAGAGTATAATTATTGATTAGGATCAAGGAGTTAGGCTGCTTCTCCTACATGAATACACAGATAGATCAATGAATCATAATAGACTTGAGAAATAGATGGATATACATATAATGAAAATGGCACTCTACCTCTGTGATTTTTCCTCCCACAAGTCCTAAGTCCATTCCAATCACGAGAAAAACATCAGACAAATTCCAATAGGGGGACATCCTACAACATTCCTTAAAACTGTCAAAATCATCTAAAACAAGGAAAGTGTAAGAAACTGTCGCAGTTAAGAAAAACCTAAGGAAGCATGACAAATACATGTAATGTAGTATCAGGTTGAGATCTTGGAATAGAAAAAGATTAGGTAAAAACTAAGGAAATCTAAAAATATGGGTGTTCATAATAATGTATTGATGCTGGTTCATTAATTGTGGCAAATGTTAGATTTTAATAATAGAGGAAAGTATGTTTAGTATATATAGGAACTCTTTGCACTATCTTCTCAATTTTTCTGTAAATCTAAAGCTTATAAAAAGTTTTATATATAACTTATAAAAATAAGTTATATTTTTAAAAATTAAGAAAAAACTGAAAGGCAAAATTTATCATAAGCACAGTCAAAAGACAAATTACAAAATGGAAAAATATTATTATTCACATGATGCCCTTCAACTCAACAAAGAATGTTACAGTTAAAAATGGCTTACAAACATGTGAAAAGATACTTAGAAATGACAAATTAATATCAGTACCATTATTTTTTCCTAACAGTTTGGCAAAGATAAAATTTTGGCAATGAATCCTAAAGAACACCTAGGGCAATATATAAGACTCCACAAGGCTTCCATGCACAAGAGTAACTTTTCAGAAACCTACAATCTCCGGATGGGTCCCTGGTCCAGATAAATCCTGAAACCTAGACCAGCCTCTCCAGAACATCAGATAGCTCCATCTCCCTACCCCATATTAGGGACCCTTACAATATGAAAAATTTAGAATGTCCATAGCCCAAACACCCCTAAAGAGAGGATAGAAAGATCAAACGTGATGGTGGAATTATACAGAGAAGATAGGATTTAACAAATGACTATGAATGCTGAATCATTAAATTGATATCTCTTTTAGTCTCCAGTATCTTAGAGCAGCTAGAAGTAAAAACCTAAAATTGTGGAACTGCTACTCATGTCAAACTCTGAAATATCTTCTACAACTAATTGTGGTGCTGTGCTTTGAAATTTAGTGCTTTTTTTGTATGTACGTTATTGTTCACAAAAAAAGAAAGAAAAGTCGATTGTGATGATAAAAAAGTATTTAAGCCTTCTAGCCTCCTATATTCTGGAGCAGCTAGAAGGGAAAATATGAGAGGATCATACGGTAGCCCATGACAAACTCTGGGATCTGTCCTGTAACTATTTGTTGAAGAGTGCTTTGAAAATATTGCTTTTTTATTTTTTTGCTTTGTATAGATGTTATACTATACAATAAAAATGTTAAAAATCAAAAAATAAAAATAATATGCAAAGTCAGAGGAAAAGTACAAAAATGCACATAAGGGCTATCTGGTCTTTCCCTGACTCCCAACCCCACACCCCAGCTTCCTCCATCCTCCCCACCTCTGCCGCTGCTGTACCAATTATTTGTGGCTAGGTGAAGCATTTTTATGGCATGTACATGTGTAATTTGATTACTCTTTCCAAAGGAGGGAATTATTTTAAGGGAAGAGAAATACTGAAAATTGTATGACATATGTTCATACTGAGTGTAATATGGTCGTCCACCTCAAAATTATTTGTTAAACTGCACATTCATATCTTATGCACTTTCCTGTCTAGGCTATGTTATACAATTGCAAATAGTAAAAGAAAAAAAGGAAGAAAATTTTGGCAATGACAAGTTGCTAATTGTGGCTGAAGATTGGGTAAATTCATATACCATTGCTGGTAAATCCTTTGTATCATTTGGCAACTAAAGACACATATATTTCACTTATAGAGGTTTATGTGACACATTATTCCTATTAGCAAAGCTGCAGATGACATATACAGAGCAGTACTGTTCTCTAATAGAAAAAGCTAAGAGGAAAATTTAAATGCTCATCGAGTGGAAAAGCATAAAATATGGTGCCATAAACAGAAAAAGAATACTATGCATCCATGAAAAAGACTGAGGCAAAATGATACTAAGTGGAATTTTAGCAAGTCTCAAGTAGTATGCATAGTTCACCCTCATTTGCATAAAATATTATTTAAGGTAGAGATAGACAAGCAGAGAGAAACAGAGGCCAAAAAGACAGTGAAAGAGAAAACAGAAAGACATGGAGAAATAAATATGGAGAGAGAATGACGGACAAAAGAGTCAGAGAAATATACTTATATTCCTAAAAATATACACAGAATGTTCTTTGGTGGAGAGGAACATGTGAATTTAGGTTCCAAGGTATGTCTTTTTTTACTGAGCATCTGTTTATATTTTTGAAATTTCTACCCTTTGAATACATTAAAGTAGAAATTAAAAATAGTACAACCATGAGAAATGTAAATTGCTATTTCTTTTGGAAAACCAGGAAAATGAAAGCAGAATTAATTGCATGTCTACTAGTAACATATAGGAACGGAGGAAAGTTACAGGGAGAAAGATCAAAATTACCCTCAAAAAACAGTTGAGTCAGGATATTTAACCCATCTGTATCAAAAAGTTCAGCATCCATACCCATCTCTTATTTCAGTTCGGAAAAATTCTGAAGTGGGATTACCAATGTCCACCAAAGCCATAGAAAAATTCAGTAGTGGTATAACTAGCTAGCTAGCTCAGGTGGTATTTTTGAACTTAAGATAATAAATTAATTATAATGTTAACCATAACTAGTAGCCAGAGAGCAGTCGCATACAAGTCTGATACATTTTTAAAAATAGCTGCTAAAATTATTATTTCAGCTCTAGATTTCCTGAACATGAGCTATATTTTCTGATATCATTTATAAAATGCAGAGTAGAGAATATATATGTTTCTGCTAAAACTGTTGTGGGGCAGGGGAGTGGATATGTAGTTGAAATGTACTTGAATATTTTCTAATAATTTTCTCTGAAGTTGAAAAGTAGGACCATAAAAATTTTAATTACCAAATTATTATCTACTCTCATAAAAGACAGTTTTTCAAGTTGGTTTTCTAAAAATCTCCAAATATCATGTTGCTACCTAAAAGAAAGTGAATAAAGTAGGAAAAGAAAAGACTGCCCAAGAATATTTAATGGTATTTTTTTTCTGAAATAACCTGTACAGCAAAGGAATTTATTTCTCCTTTGGAATTGGTAGGATTTATCTGTGAAGAATTGTGAGCCTAGGGCTATGGTTTTCACACCAATTTCTTACATTTTATTAACCTAATCAAATTTTCTACTTCTCTTTGAGAAACTTTTAACATTTACATTTTGTAGCATTTTCCCACCTCATTCAGTTTTCATATGTATTATTTGGGTTCATAATACTCCTTCGTTATATTTTAAATGTCTGTTTCAACAAACTGTATGATAAATTTTAATTGATGCTTTCTTTTACAGGAAAAACACTACCTTTGGGAGCTCCTGTTTCCAGTACATTGTGAAAATCTCAACCAGTAAAAATTTCCTAAAAATGTTAAATAAATTATAAACAATCCCTTGTAAAGGATGTTTGGGCTGGTGCTGAAAGAAGAAAGTGCAAATCCACAGGAGTAGAGCTATTGACTATAGTTAGTCTTTGCTAAGTTAAATATTCAGGCTAAAATTTCTAGGGCAACTATTAGAAGAAGAGAAATATATTATATAGCTCCCAGAGTAGTATAAAAATAATCACAAGGAAAACATTTGATCAATCCAAAAGATAGCAATAGGAAAAGAGAAAAACTAGAAAAAGCAGGGAAAAATAAAAGTTCAAACTAACTTTGTAGATATGAATCTAATTATTCAAGAATTCATAATCAGCATAAATGAACTAAATTCTTCAGTTACTAGCCAAAACAATGTATACAGGGTTTTAAGGAAAAGAAACCATAAGATACTTAGAAGAGGCATAATTAAAATACAAAAAAGTACAAATGTTGAAAGCAAAATGATGAATTTTAGGCTCCAGTGTCATCAGATGAAGCAATTATTATGTTTAAGATCATTATAAGAGATCAAAGGGTAACTACATATTTTTTAAACGTTCAATAAAGCAGGAAAATGTGAGTTTTTCTATAACTGATAAAATAATTTCAAAATACCTAACTAAAAGTTGTGTTACAAGTAAAAATGGAGAAATCCATAATAATAGCAGAAGATTTTAATAAACATCTAAGAAACAAATGGCTAAATCTGTTTTCACCAATATCTGCAAGGATAAAATAATATATAAACAACACAGCTAACAAATTTTATATAATGGCTATAAATCAATTATGATACCCAAAAGCTGGAAAATATACATCAGGAAAATTTTTTAAAAGACACTAATATCCAACTTGTGAAGTTAGAAGAAGAAAAGCAGAATAAACCCAAGGAAGTAGAAGGAACTAAGAAAGATAAAAAATAATAATTAATTCTAAAAATAAAATAAAATAAAATAAGTGAAAAGATAATAGGTAAAGTTTTGAAATGATCAATAACTTTGATAAATACCTACAAAATGAATTAAGGAAAGAGAAATATATGAAATGATAAAGCATTATTAATCAATAAAGATGCTGCAGAAGTTGAAAGATAATTCAATAATATAATAAAATATTTATGTCAAATAATTAGCAAAATTAGAAGAAATGCAAAATTTCCAGTAAAGGATAAAATCCAAAGATTATTCAGAAAGAATTAGGAGCTCTGAATAATCCTATTAACCTTAGATAAATTTAATTAATGGTTTAAAACCTTCTTACAAAAAAAATCAGTCCAGAAATGTATTATAAAGAACTATATAAAATATTTTAGAAACAATTACCATACACACACTTCTTCTGCTTTTAAGAGCTCATGTGATTACATGGGTCCAGTGAAGAGAAGTATCATCTTTTACTGTATGGTGAAGCATACTAGGTTGAATTCTAAGTGGTCTTCCAAAGATTCCACACTCAAATGCCCCAAAACTGTGAATATGTTACATTACGTTAAAAAGGAATTTTGAAGATGTAAGTAAGGTTACTAATTAACTGACATTAAAATGTAGACATCTTCCTGAATTATTTTGATGGACCCATGTAATCACATGAGCTCTTAAAAGCAGAAGAGTATACGGTGCACCGGTGGCTTAGTGGCTGAATTCTTGCCTGCCATGCCGGAGACATGGGTTCAATTCTCCGAGCGTGCTCATGTCAAAAAAGAAAAAAACAAACCAACAAACAAAAAACAGAAGAGTAAATCAGCAAGATGAATAAGAAGAGGAAATCAATAATTTGAAGCACTAGAAGAATTTAGTGACCTGTTCCCGGCATTGAAGATCACGGGCCAAGCAAGCAGGTTTAGAAGCAGAGAAGGAGCTTTGGTAGAAAGCTAGCAAGGAAACAGATTAAGATCTACAAACATGTGTGAAGAGGAACTGAATTCTTAACCACCTCGATTACCCTGGAAATGGATTCCACCCCAGAGCCTCAGGTCAGAGTCCAGGCTGCTGGTCTTTTGATTTTATAGTACAGTGAGACCCTAAGCAGACAAAGAAAAAATTATGAAAGTAGGAAAGGACAATTCTTATTATTCACTAATATGATTTTCTAAATAGATAACCCAAAAAGTCTATTGACATTCTTATAATGAATAAGAGTTTATTTAGGATGATACATTTTATATACCAGTCATAAACAACTTTAAAAAACATGTTTTTTTAAAAGTTAACTTTTACAATAACAACAAAAGTACCAAAATTATATATAAACAAAACCTTTCATATGAAAAATTATAGAACTTTATTGAAAAGTTATTAAAGAAAACATATATAGAGTAATACCATATCCATGAAAAGGAAGACTCAATATCATAATGATGGTAATTTTTCCAAAATCTATTTACAGATTTTATTCTATGCAAATTAAGATAACAACAGGGGAATTCATGGAAGTTGATAGGTTGATTCTAAAATTTATGTGGACTGTATTATAGAATAAGTAAAAGATAGGTTAATGTGTCCTGCCAAATATCAAGATTTATTTTACAGCCATAGATAGTGTGGTATTGCTACAGAAACTAAACAAATAGACTAATGATATACAAAAAAAGTGCCTGGTTGCAGACTGTCCTAATATGGATCACAATTATATAAGAGATGTGGCTATGTGCACAAGTAAGAAGGAAATGCATTTTTCAATAAATCATGCTTGAAAAGATAGTTATTTAAGAAATTAAATTGGGTCCCCACCTCATATTCTATAGAGAAATCAATTCCAAATTAATTATGGACTTAAAGTGTGTATTGAAAAGTTTTAGAACTTTTAGAAGAAAATAGAGAATATCTCTATTATCATGGGATGGAGAAAAATGTCTTAAAATAGACAAACAAATCATTAGCTATGTAGGTAAGATTGGTGAA